>CATQJL010000112.1:13113360-13197238 GCA_958299035.1 Cylicocyclus nassatus
TGTCATCTCTTTTAGTAGTTAAGAAACAGGAAAGTTTTGAAAACAATTAATGTCCTCTCATTGTCACATTTTCCGCAGAGTTAGGTTTTTTGGAAAAACGCTCGGAAAAAGAGTGATTAGAGGAAAATGGCAAGAAATTTGCTACATTACTTTTGCAGTGATCATATTTAGGAATCGAATCAAAATAAAAGAAGAGAGATCTTGGTTTCGATTCAAAATCAATCATTTCAAAGGAAATTATTTTTTGCATTAACTGTAAGGTAGCATAAATTTTTTCAAACGATTTGATTATTGGGACCTCAATATACATTACTAGCTTGCTTACCCGGCTTCGCTCGGCCCTGACAAAACACTGTAATAAAGGTATTATCCCTATCCCTTTACAGCCCTTTCCCTGTGCCCACTTCTACACTTCATCCGTTCCCTGCGCTGTATTCGGAATCGCCATACTCACTTACCCCCTGTGCCAATTCTCATCCTGTAGCTCAAATTTGCAAAAGTGTGGAAACATGTGTAATAAGGTTTTCATGCGCCGAGTTCAATACCCAACTCTTTACAAGGTTGCAAAGCTTTCTAAACGGTGTAAGCTTTAGAAAGCTTTGCAACCTTGTAAAGAGTTGGGTATTGAACTCAGCATCCATGAAAACCCTATTACATATGTTTCCACACTTTTTAAAAATCTTTTTAAAACTGCCGCTTTTTCCACATTGACACCAGATGTTTGAAGTTTCTAGTAATCTTACAGTAAAAATGAGCGATCGGCGATTCGCGCTAAACTGTAAATCTAAGCTGAACCTCGCTTTACAAAATGGTACCTAAAGCTTCTCGAAACACTTCATTACAAGAGAGTTATTCACAATCAAACAGTGTGCACATTTTTTGAAACACACTGTATATATACAGTCGAATCCTCAACGAAGCTTGATTGAGCTGGCTTCAGACCTGTCCATCTCTGGCAGAACAATCTCCGGCATCGTAAAAGAATGCCTTGCAATGAACCTTTCCAGGATGCTAAAATTTCATGCTTTTTGGTGCTCCAAAGCAACATCAAAGAGTTTATTACTCCTGCGGAATGGCCTCCGTGTTGGCCGGATCTGAATACCCCCGACTACAGCGTGTGGTCAGTTCATTAGGCCAAAGTCTGCGCTCACCTGTGCAAGACAGTGGAGTCTCTGCGACTTGCTCTTCAGAAGGCGTTGGAAAAAATCGACGTGAAGCACCTCCGTTCCACCATGGACAGCGTTCTCGAGCGATTCCGAATACAGCGCAGGGAACGGATGAAGTGTAGAAGTGGGCACAGGGAAAGGGCTGTAAAGGGATAGGGATAATACCTTTATTACAGTGTTTTGTCAGGGCCGAGCGAAGCCGGGTAAGCAAGCTAGTAATGTATATTGAGGTCCCAATAATCAAATCGTTTGAAAAAATTTATGCTACCTTACAGTTAATGCAAAAATAATTTCCTTTGAAATGATTGATTTTGAATCGAAACCAAGATCTCTCTTCTTTTATTTTGATTCGATTCCTAAATATGATCACTGCAAAAGTAATGTAGCAAATTTCTTGCCATTTTCCTCTAATCACTCTTTTTCCGAGCGTTTTTCCAAAAAACCTAACTCTGCGGAAAATGTGACAATGAGAGGACATTAATTGTTTTCAAAACTTTCCTGTTTCTTAACTACTAAAAGAGATGACAACGAAAATGAACAAAGTGGTCGCTTCTTCGCTATACTTTGAATAGAAGACAAGGAATTTTGTTCTTAGCCCGTCGGGGATTATTTCGTGCGATAAGATCACTAGCATTTCGTTTACTGCGACTACACAGCAAAATCTCACCTTTCGACAATTATGTGGACTTGCCACCTTCCAATCCCGATAATCATTACTTGGTAAATAGATGTATGTAGCCTGGGATAAAAATGTGGAATTTGAGTATGCTATTAATAAGTTAATGGCTGCGATGACAAAATTTTAAAAAACACTACGCATAATCTTTGAGACAAATCTAAGAATAAATAACGATATGAGAAAAGCTACACAATTTTTTGCAGAAAAAAAAGAACTCGAGATGTTCCAGCAACTCATATGTAGGTTCACCCCAGCCCCTTTTAAAGTGCATAGCAAAGGCTGAAACTAATACAACACAAAAACCCCACCAAACTGTCAACCTAAGTACAAAACGATCTGAATGCTTTTATGAAATTGCTTTCCGTTTTCTCATCTTTTGTGTCCCTCTGCCAAGTACAAGAATACAATAAAGGCTATCAATAATCTCTGTACAAGTCAACAACAGCTCATGTACCTTCACATTGTGCAAAATACGATTTCCAGAGTTACGTCAATCTGTAATACAAAACAGTTTCCAGATGACAAGTGTAAAAGTATAGAGCACATACGTCTTTGTCTGTACGCAAAACTCAAGGCAGCGCGAATGGTATCGCAGAATATACCCATCTTCAGAACATTTCGCGAGAGTTTGAACTGCTAACAGATAATAAACCTTATCTCTAGTATAAAATTCTCAATGTTTGGGTGCTGTAAAATCTCACCATTTCTCGCGAGTCTCTCAAAAAATCAAGGAATGAGCTATCACTAAGCAATCGTGTTAAACGGGACAGTCAGTAGTTATAGGAGATTTGTTGGAAAATTAATGCAAAATTTAGAATCATAATTAGAGGTGCCACTATGACACAGAATATAAAAGCAATCTAGCCTTTTCTATTCTTCGGCATGAGATACATCTCAGAGCAGGTTAGTGTCAAAAACGCTGTGATTGTCAGAGCCACAAAAACATATACTTACTACTTTTTGCTCAATATCATGAAGCTGTTTACTATTTTTTTACCACTAGCTCGACTCTAACAAATGTTTCTGTGTTGGCTTTCTTCCTGCACTTCGGAATTCTGTTGGCATTTAAGAAATCAATTTGTTAGTGACTTGACTATTGAACTCTGTCGAAAATGATAACGCGAAACTTTTGCCATTTTGGAAAGTAAAATGTCCGAATGTTGCTTGCTATTTAAACCGCACCAAGGTTACGAATGTTCAATTTTTACTGAACAGTCAAAAGTAAGAAAGAAAATGGAAAGAAATCAGTTGAAATTTGGCTTGAGCTTGTTGAGCTTCGTTCTCGATGGCTAGCTCATGGAATGTTGTGCTTGAACTTCTATCATGGAGCGTGAGACTTCTAATTTTTTTAGCATACACGATTGTGAATTTAAGTTTGGTTTTTGAAAAGTTATCGAATTTGTTTGAATTACGCAAGAACTTTCGTGCCAACCTAATAGAAGGTGAAAAAGATTTGAGTGAAATCATTGTTTGAGTTAAAGGTGAGTCCTCTTATATATTTCGCAAAGCAATTCTCTCACGTCGACGTGTATTCGACAGTTTTGCTTAGATCTTAGGATGAGTACGTGGGCAGAATGAATTTATGAGGAAACATCTTGGTCTTAGGCAGCGGAAAATAGCCTGCTCTAGCGTTCAATCAAAATTATTTCTAATACCAAATCTTGTGGCAAATCAAAATCATATTCTCTACGATAGTGTTCAACAGGCTCAAAGCCAAAGTCCTCCCAGCAGACATATTCTCGGATCTTGAACAGGGCTTGGCACAGGTGGCTTATGAGCAAGCTGGATTTGTTTTTTGGAAAAAAAAGCAAATATCGTCTTCGCGGTCTGAAAAAACACAAGTTAGATTAGGTTTTCTTTAGCTGATGTTTCTGATTTTGGGGAGCTTCGTAAAATTTTACGAAAGTCAGAGGGGACTTTGTTTTTTGCATATCCGGAAAGCCACCTTGTGCCAAGCTTTGATCTTGAGTTGGGTTTCTGATAATTACAACTGCCTGCAAGCCTTTCACTTGAGGCACAAAAAATAATTTATTTTTTGTGACGCAGCAGTGAATGCTGTGCTTCAGTGAAAACTAACAATAGTGCAAGAGGGAGACTGGAATGTTACAGATGCATAAGTTGTTTTTCGTAGCTTTTTATATGCTTCTTTCTCAATAATACCCTTTTAATACTCTTTTGACAATTTTTGTCCTGATAAAAAATAAGTAGAGACATCATTATGAGGTCAAGTCCAAAGTGGGACATTTACGCGCCAAAGAAATGATTGTTGAAATGGAAAGTAAACTACGGTGAACTATCATAAAGTTGCTTAATACATGCTTCAAAAGGAGTCTTAAAAAGATTTCGTTATATTAGACTGTTGTTTCATGATCTGTGTGAATTTCTGGAGTTTAACTTTATAATCGTCCTGAATGCTATGAAGACGTTATTGCAGACAGCAAACTTTTTCTATACAATATGTGTTTTATATAATTGTAGCCACTACGAGATAGATTTTTAGCACAAATATTGCCAAAAAAGGTTTATTGGAAACTTTATTGCAGACAGCAAACTTTTTCTATACAATATGTGTTTTATATAATTGTAGCCACTACGAGATAGATTTTTAGCGCAAATATTGCCAAAAAAGGTTTATTGGAAACTCTAAGTTCAAGAGCAGTGACTGTCATACGACAATGACGCAAACTTTGTTTATATACTACTACATAGCTGGCTTACCCGGCCCCGCCCGGCCCTGTCAAAGCACTATAAGGTCCCAACCCTATCCGTGTACGACCTTTCCCTATGCCCACTTCTACATGCAATTCTCTATGTTCGCTGTATTAGTAATCAGTATGCTCACCTATCTTAATCACTAACCCCCAGCTCCGTAGCCTCAAACTTTGCAGAAAGTCAATAAAATCGATAAAAGTAACGGATAATTCTAAAACTGATGGCGCTAACCGGCTATCCGGGCCTCAAAATGTTTTTGTGACGGATCTTGCTCAAACTCGGTATATGGGGGTTATCCGAGCCGCTGATGACAAATATTGTAGTCATCTTTGCGCGATTGCGCCATTTTCTGGGTTAACGGTGGGTATACGTAAGAAGCTAAAATCATGGATTTCGCTAAAACTTTGCTTAGGGGGGGGGGCTAATTGACATGCTGATTACGAATATCATACTCCTTCGGCATTTTGGGGGCGTTTTCATTTAGTTATGTTAGGTACACTGCAGAGGGGCTGGGGTGAACCTACATATGAGTTGCTGGAACATCTCGAGTTCTTTTTTTTCTGCAAAAAATTGTGTAGCTTTTCTCATATCGTTATTTATTCTTAGATTTGTCTCAAAGATTATGCGTAGTGTTTTTTAAAATTTTGTCATCGCAGCCATTAACTTATTAATAGCATACTCAAATTCCACATTTTTATCCCAGGCTACATACATCTATTTACCAAGTAATGATTATCGGGATTGGAAGGTGGCAAGTCCACATAATTGTCGAAAGGTGAGATTTTGCTGTGTAGTCGCAGTAAACGAAATGCTAGTGATCTTATCGCACGAAATAATCCCCGACGGGCTAAGAACAAAATTCCTTGTCTTCTATTCAAAGTATAGCGAAGAAGCGACCACTTTGTTCATTTTCGTTGTCATCTCTTTTAGTAGTTAAGAAACAGGAAAGTTTTGAAAACAATTAATGTCCTCTCATTGTCACATTTTCCGCAGAGTTAGGTTTTTTGGAAAAACGCTCGGAAAAAGAGTGATTAGAGGAAAATGGCAAGAAATTTGCTACATTACTTTTGCAGTGATCATATTTAGGAATCGAATCAAAATAAAAGAAGAGAGATCTTGGTTTCGATTCAAAATCAATCATTTCAAAGGAAATTATTTTTTGCATTAACTGTAAGGTAGCATAAATTTTTTCAAACGATTTGATTATTGGGACCTCAATATACATTACTAGCTTGCTTACCCGGCTTCGCTCGGCCCTGACAAAACACTGTAATAAAGGTATTATCCCTATCCCTTTACAGCCCTTTCCCTGTGCCCACTTCTACACTTCATCCGTTCCCTGCGCTGTATTCGGAATCGCTCGAGAACGCTGTCCATGGTGGAACGGAGGTGCTTCACGTCGATTTTTTCCAACGCCTTCTGAAGAGCAAGTCGCAGAGACTCCACTGTCTTGCACAGGTGAGCGCAGACTTTGGCCTAATGAACTGACCACACGCTGTAGTCGGGGGTATTCAGATCCGGCCAACACGGAGGCCATTCCGCAGGAGTAATAAACTCTTTGATGTTGCTTTGGAGCACCAAAAAGCATGAAATTTTAGCATCCTGGAAAGGTTCATTGCAAGGCATTCTTTTACGATGCCGGAGATTGTTCTGCCAGAGATGGACAGGTCTGAAGCCAGCTCAATCAAGCTTCGTTGAGGATTCGACTGTATATATACAGTGTGTTTCAAAAATGTGCACACTGTTTGATTGTGAATAACTCTCTTGTAATGAAGTGTTTCGAGAAGCTTTAGGTACCATTTTGTAAAGCGAGGTTCAGCTTAGATTTACAGTTTAGCGCGAATCGCCGATCGCTCATTTTTACTGTAAGATTACTAGAAACTTCAAACATCTGGTGTCAATGTGGAAAAAGCGGCAGTTTTAAAAAGATTTTTAAAAAGTGTGGAAACATATGTAATAGGGTTTTCATGGATGCTGAGTTCAATACCCAACTCTTTACAAGGTTGCAAAGCTTTCTAAAGCTTACACCGTTTAGAAAGCTTTGCAACCTTGTAAAGAGTTGGGTATTGAACTCGGCGCATGAAAACCTTATTACACATGTTTCCACACTTTTGCAAATTTGAGCTACAGGATGAGAATTGGCACAGGGGGTAAGTGAGTATGGCGATTCCGAATACAGCGCAGGGAACGGATGAAGTGTAGAAGTGGGCACAGGGAAAGGGCTGTAAAGGGATAGGGATAATACCTTTATTACAGTGTTTTGTCAGGGCCGAGCGAAGCCGGGTAAGCAAGCTAGTAATGTATATTGAGGTCCCAATAATCAAATCGTTTGAAAAAATTTATGCTACCTTACAGTTAATGCAAAAAATAATTTCCTTTGAAATGATTGATTTTGAATCGAAACCAAGATCTCTCTTCTTTTATTTTGATTCGATTCCTAAATATGATCACTGCAAAAGTAATGTAGCAAATTTCTTGCCATTTTCCTCTAATCACTCTTTTTCCGAGCGTTTTTCCAAAAAACCTAACTCTGCGGAAAATGTGACAATGAGAGGACATTAATTGTTTTCAAAACTTTCCTGTTTCTTAACTACTAAAAGAGATGACAACGAAAATGAACAAAGTGGTCGCTTCTTCGCTATACTTTGAATAGAAGACAAGGAATTTTGTTCTTAGCCCGTCGGGGATTATTTCGTGCGATAAGATCACTAGCATTTCGTTTACTGCGACTACACAGCAAAATCTCACCTTTCGACAATTATGTGGACTTGCCACCTTCCAATCCCGATAATCATTACTTGGTAAATAGATGTATGTAGCCTGGGATAAAAATGTGGAATTTGAGTATGCTATTAATAAGTTAATGGCTGCGATGACAAAATTTTAAAAAACACTACGCATAATCTTTGAGACAAATCTAAGAATAAATAACGATATGAGAAAAGCTACACAATTTTTTGCAGAAAAAAAAGAACTCGAGATGTTCCAGCAACTCATATGTAGGTTCACCCCAGCCCCTTTTAAAGTGCATAGCAAAGGCTGAAACTAATACAACACAAAAACCCCACCAAACTGTCAACCTAAGTACAAAACGATCTGAATGCTTTTATGAAATTGCTTTCCGTTTTCTCATCTTTTGTGTCCCTCTGCCAAGTACAAGAATACAATAAAGGCTATCAATAATCTCTGTACAAGTCAACAACAGCTCATGTACCTTCACATTGTGCAAAATACGATTTCCAGAGTTACGTCAATCTGTAATACAAAACAGTTTCCAGATGACAAGTGTAAAAGTATAGAGCACATACGTCTTTGTCTGTACGCAAAACTCAAGGCAGCGCGAATGGTATCGCAGAATATACCCATCTTCAGAACATTTCGCGAGAGTTTGAACTGCTAACAGATAATAAACCTTATCTCTAGTATAAAATTCTCAATGTTTGGGTGCTGTAAAATCTCACCATTTCTCGCGAGTCTCTCAAAAAATCAAGGAATGAGCTATCACTAAGCAATCGTGTTAAACGGGACAGTCAGTAGTTATAGGAGATTTGTTGGAAAATTAATGCAAAATTTAGAATCATAATTAGAGGTGCCACTATGACACAGAATATAAAAGCAATCTAGCCTTTTCTATTCTTCGGCATGAGATACATCTCAGAGCAGGTTAGTGTCAAAAACGCTGTGATTGTCAGAGCCACAAAAACATATACTTACTACTTTTTGCTCAATATCATGAAGCTGTTTACTATTTTTTTACCACTAGCTCGACTCTAACAAATGTTTCTGTGTTGGCTTTCTTCCTGCACTTCGGAATTCTGTTGGCATTTAAGAAATCAATTTGTTAGTGACTTGACTATTGAACTCTGTCGAAAATGATAACGCGAAACTTTTGCCATTTTGGAAAGTAAAATGTCCGAATGTTGCTTGCTATTTAAACCGCACCAAGGTTACGAATGTTCAATTTTTACTGAACAGTCAAAAGTAAGAAAGAAAATGGAAAGAAATCAGTTGAAATTTGGCTTGAGCTTGTTGAGCTTCGTTCTCGATGGCTAGCTCATGGAATGTTGTGCTTGAACTTCTATCATGGAGCGTGAGACTTCTAATTTTTTTAGCATACACGATTGTGAATTTAAGTTTGGTTTTTGAAAAGTTATCGAATTTGTTTGAATTACGCAAGAACTTTCGTGCCAACCTAATAGAAGGTGAAAAAGATTTGAGTGAAATCATTGTTTGAGTTAAAGGTGAGTCCTCTTATATATTTCGCAAAGCAATTCTCTCACGTCGACGTGTATTCGACAGTTTTGCTTAGATCTTAGGATGAGTACGTGGGCAGAATGAATTTATGAGGAAACATCTTGGTCTTAGGCAGCGGAAAATAGCCTGCTCTAGCGTTCAATCAAAATTATTTCTAATACCAAATCTTGTGGCAAATCAAAATCATATTCTCTACGATAGTGTTCAACAGGCTCAAAGCCAAAGTCCTCCCAGCAGACATATTCTCGGATCTTGAACAGGGCTTGGCACAGGTGGCTTATGAGCAAGCTGGATTTGTTTTTTGGAAAAAAAAGCAAATATCGTCTTCGCGGTCTGAAAAAACACAAGTTAGATTAGGTTTTCTTTAGCTGATGTTTCTGATTTTGGGGAGCTTCGTAAAATTTTACGAAAGTCAGAGGGGACTTTGTTTTTTGCATATCCGGAAAGCCACCTTGTGCCAAGCTTTGATCTTGAGTTGGGTTTCTGATAATTACAACTGCCTGCAAGCCTTTCACTTGAGGCACAAAAAATAATTTATTTTTTGTGACGCAGCAGTGAATGCTGTGCTTCAGTGAAAACTAACAATAGTGCAAGAGGGAGACTGGAATGTTACAGATGCATAAGTTGTTTTTCGTAGCTTTTTATATGCTTCTTTCTCAATAATACCCTTTTAATACTCTTTTGACAATTTTTGTCCTGATAAAAAATAAGTAGAGACATCATTATGAGGTCAAGTCCAAAGTGGGACATTTACGCGCCAAAGAAATGATTGTTGAAATGGAAAGTAAACTACGGTGAACTATCATAAAGTTGCTTAATACATGCTTCAAAAGGAGTCTTAAAAAGATTTCGTTATATTAGACTGTTGTTTCATGATCTGTGTGAATTTCTGGAGTTTAACTTTATAATCGTCCTGAATGCTATGAAGACGTTATTGCAGACAGCAAACTTTTTCTATACAATATGTGTTTTATATAATTGTAGCCACTACGAGATAGATTTTTAGCACAAATATTGCCAAAAAAGGTTTATTGGAAACTTTATTGCAGACAGCAAACTTTTTCTATACAATATGTGTTTTATATAATTGTAGCCACTACGAGATAGATTTTTAGCGCAAATATTGCCAAAAAAGGTTTATTGGAAACTCTAAGTTCAAGAGCAGTGACTGTCATACGACAATGACGCAAACTTTGTTTATATACTACTACATAGCTGGCTTACCCGGCCCCGCCCGGCCCTGTCAAAGCACTATAAGGTCCCAACCCTATCCGTGTACGACCTTTCCCTATGCCCACTTCTACATGCAATTCTCTATGTTCGCTGTATTAGTAATCAGTATGCTCACCTATCTTAATCACTAACCCCCAGCTCCGTAGCCTCAAACTTTGCAGAAAGTCAATAAAATCGATAAAAGTAACGGATAATTCTAAAACTGATGGCGCTAACCGGCTATCCGGGCCTCAAAATGTTTTTGTGACGGATCTTGCTCAAACTCGGTATATGGGGGTTATCCGAGCCGCTGATGACAAATATTGTAGTCATCTTTGCGCGATTGCGCCATTTTCTGGGTTAACGGTGGGTATACGTAAGAAGCTAAAATCATGGATTTCGCTAAAACTTTGCTTAGGGGGGGGGGGCTAATTGACATGCTGATTACGAATATCATACTCCTTCGGCATTTTGGGGGCGTTTTCATTTAGTTATGTTAGGTACACTGCAGAGGGGCAGAATCTCAGTTTTGGCTAAAACTCGGTCTAGAAAGATTCGACTTTCTGACCACGATTAAAACACTTTCTTTGCGTTCTGAGGCCTTTTCGCAGAATTAGGTAGGTACATGGCAGCGGGTAAAAATCATGAACCTGCCTGAAACCTTGGCAGGGAATTACCTTGCTGTTTCAAAATTTCGTGCTTAATCCCCACGATAAATGCAATTCGTGTAATATAAAAGTTCTCCACGACCGTAATGCTTTCCTTATAGGACCATTGCCGCGCGCGATACACCCTTCGGCGGCTTTTGCCTAAGCAAAAACAGGGGGAGGGAGATTTGCCGCGTGCGTTACGCGTTAAGACAGGTTATCAGGATGGCGCTGGAGAGCGCCATGCAAAAGACCGTTTCTCCACTTCATGAATATCTGGAATTTTAAATTGGCCCGAAAGCGAAAAAATGTCCATTCAAACCTTGCAACTCACCATAAGTTCACAATAATGCGTTATGACAGCGAGCAAGCATCATATTCATAAGCAGTCTTGTGAACCGTTACAGGTAAGGTTTTGAGCAAATCTGGAACGTCGACCCATCTACTGTGCATCCACCGTAACCCAAGAAAATGCGCTATCCTGCGAAATCAGCATGATATCACGTTCAGCACCAAATGGCCACCCTAGACGAAGTTCAAAGCAAATCTCTGCTTTCAATCCCATACCGGGTAACCACCATAACCCTATGAAAAGGTTTCAATAGCAGAGAGAGTATAAAATTCGTAATCAGCTTGTCGAATAAGCCCCCGGACCGAATTCCAGCTAAATTCATGATTTTGACTTCCTACCGTACATCTATTTAACCACACGGGGAGACGTTCCGGGAGAAAGTGTGATATCTGTAATCAACATGTAAGATAAACCATACACGAAGTTTGAGCAAGCTCCACAACAAAAAAAATTTTGGGGCCTGGATAGCCGAATAGCGCCAAACTAATATTGTACTCGTATTCAGCAGGCTCGATTACCCCCTTGTGCCAACTCCCAGCCCCGTAGGTGAACTCTGAAAAAAAAAAGATTATAATCGATAAAATCAAAGTCGATTGATAACGAAAAGTAGCCTATGACACCCGCCGGGGCTCGAAGTGTATGTGTGCCAAGTTTGGTCCGGATCGGTTCAGAAATGGAATTTTTTATTCGGAACATACGTACAGACAAACAGACAAACAGACGTTCAGCTTCACATGTAAGATGATAGGTCTCGCCGAGCTGAATCGAACGGTGTCCTCAGATTCAGGATTCGTCCATTCTGAAGCGAGATATGGCTAAATTGACGATCATTCCGGCGCACTGTGGCGGAGTGTGGCGGAGTGCGCCGCAGTCCGGCGACTTTTTTTGACGAACTATGAGCGGTATTGTATGTAAGCTGATTTCTTTTTGAACTAAACTTGAGAGTGCACAATAAAGGAAATTCAATATAGTAATTGATATGAATAAAGAAAAACACTTTTCCAAGCATGAAAGAATTTCCTCAAACTTACAATGAAAAATCAATATGGACAAACCTACTAGGAACAAATAACTGAAATACATTAAAAAGAGCTTGCGAACTAAAGAAAAAAGATCTGGAAACTGATTTTCAGTTTAATTGAAATTTTGAAATCTACTGTTCTCCAAATTGCAACCAAGTGAAGAAGCATGAACGAAATATTAGCGAGTCTTCCAATGGCTGCAACGCATTCCTAAGCTGATCAACAAGGTACGGAGCGATCAGCGCACCGCGTACGCTAACCAGCTGGCGGCTGGCACAAGCTATCGTCGTTCATAAAGTCATACACCCCTTCAAAATTGCAAGTCAAACGTCAAATTTCTAAGAACCGCAAATGATTGAATAAGGTTATATAACGCCACTTATAAGCGAATACCTTCAAACTCACAAGGGAAGCTTGTTCAGTTGAAGTAGCTTTTCTAAATGGGATGTATACGGTATTAAAGGGCGCAAAACGCTGATTCCAAATCCGCCTTTCTTATCTGCAGAACTTTTATGGACGAGGAGCTATGAGCGTTTTTTGGAGGCAAACACTAGCTCTAATGGAATGCAGCCAAGTGTGGTATACTTTTTTTATTGCAGGGTATTTTTTGGAAAAAGTGCTCTGATGAATATCACTGCTTCATTAGAGAGCTAGAAAAATTATTACGGCTATTTTTGTCCTACATTCACATTCATTTTTTACTCCAATAGGCGCTCATATTTCCTCGTCCATAGACGTTCTGCAGATAGTGAAGGCAGATTTGGAATAACCATTTAATGGCCTCCAGTATGGTGTACATCCCATCTAGAAAGGCCACTTCTAGTAAAAATGCATTCTTTCTTACAAGGGAAGGATACTAAAGTCCTGAGATGAGACACACATATTTGGAATCATCCTGGAACGTTGATTCCAAATATGCTGCTCCCAGCTGCTTAGCTTTATTCTGAAGCGAGTTATGGTTTTTTTTCCATGCAAAGTTTATATGCTCCTCAACCTACTATGTTACGATGTCAACGTCTAGGTTGTTTTGCAATAGTATAATGCTCTCTTTCAAGATCGAAAAAATTAATCTAATGCTAGTGCAACATCCTAGCACTTTTTTTCGAGCAGATTCTATCTACACGCCGTCTTAGCACATTCAGAAACTTGTTAATTACTCACAACAGCAAGCCCATAACTCGCTTCGGAATAATGCTAAGCAGCTAGGAACAGCATATTTGGAATCAGCGTTCAAAGCTATTCCAAATATATGTGTCTCATCTCAGAGGACGGATCTAAGTTAGTATCCTTCCCTTGTTAGTATACTTGGGTAATTCGATAATTTTTTAACGAATGAACGAATATCGAATAAATTCGAAAAGGAAAAATTTCGAATAAACGAATATCGAATAAATTAGAGAATAAAAAATCTCGAATAAACGAATATCGAATAAATTCGGAAAAACAAAAATATCGAACGAATGAATTTCGAATAAGTTCGGAAAATCAAAAATATCGAATGAATAAATTTCGAATAAATTCGGAAAATCAAAAATATCGAATAAATGAATATCGAATATATTCGAACATTGGAAGTCAAATTTCGAATAAATATTCGAATGATTTATCGAATAACTAAAGCAATCACATCTCAAACTTGCAGACATAATTGGCTAAAGCCGATCCAATCATAATCAGCCCCCTAGTATTCCCTATACCAACTCCTAGCTTAAAATTTTCCAAAAATCGCTAAAATCAATAAAATAGATTTCGGTTTCAATCAGCACCCTCACTTACCCCCTTGTGCCAATGTAGCTCAAGATTTTCCAAAAATCGATAAAATCGATAAAGTAAATTTCTATTCATAGTCAGCACCCTCACTCAAAGATGTTCGGTAGAGTAAAGATAAAATTGGCTGGAGCTAAGATCTAATAATGAGAAACATTGCAACTTGGTGTAAGCAACGAGCTGTTTGGATTCATAGCGCTATGTGTGCGATCTTTTGAAGCAATAAGGTGGCCACATATGTACTTAAATTCCACAAATGCTACGGTACATTGCCTGTTCATCGGGGACTTTCGTCTTGTGTGGTATAAGCTAGTCGTGGACGAAGGCATGTGGCTTCCTCCGCGAAGCGAGCACGAATGCCCCTATAACCCCGGGCATACTGCAGGCATTTCAGTGGCGACGTGGTATGGCAATACTCAAATTGTCCAAAACCTATTCTGAAAGTATAGAATGCAGGGCATCTATCTTTTTAGTTTGTTGTACACGCTAAACATTTGTGGTAAGTTGCCATTACATCTGAAGACATCTCGTAACTGGCAAATCGCGTACGGCGATCTAAACCGTCTAATCCTGCGATGTCCTTTACTCAATATACACCAATTCGCAAAAAACTCCAAGGTAACGAATAGGCAGTTCTGCAATAATTTATGCGAGCAAGAGTGCTCACTAGTGTGGGCTTTGCGTACCGCAAGCATGAGCAATGCAAAGAAAGAAGAACAGACATTTCAATTCAGTAAGAACTCAGAACATGAGCTTGAATTTGATATCTTCTTCGCTGATTTGGTGCCAATAGCAGTGCGAACAATTTCATTGATCGAAAAAACATCAATCAAAATCCACATTTGATTTTTTTCTGTCGCAAGCAGTCGGAAGAATGCGACTCTCCATACAGTTCAAAGGTATACCGGTTGCAGAAGAGTTTTGCGAAACGTAAGGTTGCATTACCGAGTTTTGCGGAAAAAAACGCGGACGAAGTGAGCTTGATACTCAGCAGTTGGCTCTGCAACAAAGTCGAATAATCTAAATACGGAGTACATTCGAATACGAATTCGAATAAACATTCGAATAAAACATTCGAATAAAATCTATTCGAAACCCCGTTTTCTCAATTATTCGAGTTTCGAATATTATTCGAAAATGGAAGAACTCCGAATATCGAATTTCGAATACGAATATAATCGAATCTTTTATTCGAAGGATCGAAATTTCTATTCGATTCGGACCCAAGTATACTTGTTAGTCATGAGATTTTGAGTAGACTCTGTTTAAGTGATATACTTGACTCCCGATGAGGCTTACATGACATAAAAAGCCGAAAATGCCTCAGAACAGATTTTTTTCCATGACCTCTTGAACCACAAGAAACACAAGCTTGGTCTTGCTCTTATCAAGTAAGTATTATAGTATCGTTATGGTTTGAAAGTGAAGCAGAAGCACGTGAAGATGTAAGATGCTTTTCAACAGTCTACTAAGAATTCATGCAAGATGTTCCTTGTGCAAATAATGGAATGAGCAGTGTTTGCATGGAACGTATTCCGGTAAGGGCGAAAATTTTTAGAACCGTGAATTGTGAAGTAGAAGTGCCAAAATTCAAAGCGAGCAACAATATCGGAATTGATAACTGAACTGTACTTGCTTTGTATCAAAGTCCAAAGTATGATGAGTCCATTTGATGTCTCTGATTTCGGTACATATGATATTAGAAATTCAATGCTTCCTAATTTGCCACTACTACAATGGTAGCTTTTTTTAGTAACAGTAACTGTAAATGAGACAGAGCTGCCATTCAAAGGTGCTCTTGAAGTTGGTGTGGATAACTACTTTAATTAGTTTGTCCTTTGCCAAGTCTTTGATTCAGACGGATTATGTCCACAAATTTACGCTGTATTCAGAGATGATGTGACACTCATAAGGGAACAGATGGGAGGCATGCAAGTGTTACTCAATTTACAGATGACAGGAAAACAGTTTACAGATGACAAGAGGTATAAAGTACATAGTTTTAGTCCGTGTCTGTATACAAAAAGACAGAGGAAATGGTATTGCAGTATCAAGCCATTATGACGACTGATAAAAGTTTGAACTGCTTACAGATACCGAACTACTCGTTAGTATGAAATAGTCAATGTTTGGGTGCTCTTGAATCTTACTGTCTTTGATCACGATTTTTTCTTAGGAAAAATAAGACAAACATACAAATTTTTCAAGTTTAACAGCGACAGTCAAATGTAAAGAATTTTTTTGGAAAACTAGATAAAAGTGGGAATACAGAACTACTAAATTTAAAATTACAGCTGCTACCATGACAGCCCAAAATATGATATGTCAAATAATATAAGCAATCCAAGAATCAACAAAAAAAGTTGCTTAATGCAAGTTAGCATTGAAAAAACTAATAAAGCTACAAGCACGTATATTTACTTTTGCGCACCTTGTTAGCATGGGGTTACCTATAAACCGAGCTATACTTACTTATGCAATTAGAGCATCTAATTTCCGCACTACTATTCAAAGGCACTGTTGCTCCCATGCCTCTGCCAAAGATTTCTGGTGGTTTTCCTTCCGCACTTCATATTTGCTGCGACTTACATGCGCGATTAGACTGCACGTTCGTCATTAGAAGAGAGAAGGCAAAGCTGGACACTTCTGTTGTTCAGTGCAATATTATATGATGCTTCTATCGCATTATATATCCCATGCCAAAGCTATCTCCAGCTGAACAGTTGGAGCTGGATAATCATTATAGAAGAATGAAACACAGGTAGAAGAGTTTTGTATTTTCAGAGGATTTGTTCCATTACCTGCATTTCGAGTACAAAATTCTAAAAACCCTCTGAGCAATTGATAAAAAAATTCCACTCGTAATCACTGATTGAATTAAGAAGTCAAATCAGAAAATATTCCCCAAACATTTTTTCAACAGTTATTAATAGAAACTTTGAGGTGCAAACTTCGCTTAAAAAACTGCCCGAATGGAAGCTAGAGAAATCTCTACTCCACAAACACATCACTTGGGCCTTGACTACGTTTTTGCCTAAACAGTGTGACCCATACATTCAAAGCTGCGTGGACCCTCTAATTTCCATGAATTCAGGGCACGCTGTGATAACGTTAGATGCTGATGTATCAAATTTGAGTAAGGATTTATTGTAGTGCTTTTGGTAGAACGTGACTCAATTGACCTTTTTAAAATGGCGTCCAGCAAAAACATAAACCATATAGCTCTTCACTAACAAGTTGTAGTGGCGCAGGAAGGGCTTCGAAATCATTTCTCGCCATTTTTTTTTCGTTTAGGAGGATTTCGAGAAATTAATTGTGTGCCTGAATAGAGAGGGTTTTCACAGCTGGTATGTTCACGAAAAACCAATGGTTGCTGCCTCGTAATTTTAGAAAAAAAAACTTCTTCCCGTACTCCGCATCTATATATAGCGCAATGGTAATATTCGTGCTCATGTTTATGTTAGCGACGGTTTAGGTGATTTTGTGACAATTCATAATCTGAATGTTTTTATAAAATGAAAGATATGAATGCCTACTTTTATTTATGGCAACGTATTGTACAACTTGGGAGTCAGGCAAATAACGTGTAATAATATTCAAGCTTGTCTTGGTTTGAGATTCTGGTAGAAATTTCAATTGAAATTTCTGGAACTTTTCATACGACCCTATATTAAAATCTTTCATTTTCTAGTATACAAAATTATTTGGAGACATTTCGTCAAATCTGTCCTACCTTCATCAACGCTACCAATTCACATGTGCCCGAAGCAAGTGGCTTATAAAAAGTTTCTCATTGTTTTTTAAGTTATTTTTGGTTTTTTGGCCACGTGGTCGGTATCAGTTCAAAAATTCGGAAGCCAGAACTTGGTTTTGGTGAATTTATTGTCTTTGAAATTCTTTGAAAAAAATGTATTTGACAAGTCTTACATAGATCATAGGATAAGTACGTGGACGAGAATGAAGGTCTGGAAAATATGTTGGACAAGTGAAAGTGGAAAGGGACTAGTGGAAGAGGTGGAAAATGTCCTGCTCTGACGTTTGATCCAAACTGTTGTAAAAAATTCTTGTAGCAAATCGAATCAGTCAGTAATTCGATTGGTGATAAGAGTTTCAAAACCAAATTTCAACACTGCTTCGTAAAAAAAAGCAACTTCTTCAGCAGCAATCATGAACCTGGATCTTGGTTTAGGTTTTTGATAATGATACTGCCTTCAAGCCTTTCAATTCCTTTCCTTCAAACATAGAAAATAATTAAAATTATTTTTTGTAAATTTCATGGAAAATTAACAATAGTGCAATAGGGAGACTGGAATATTACGTTACAGTTGTAAAAATGTTTTTCTCATAGCTATATATATGCTTCATCGCTTAATAATGCCCTTCAATACTCTTTTGACATTATTTGTTCTGATGAAAGATAAATGAGAACACCACGAGGTCAAGTCCAAAGTAGGATTTTCATGGACATACAAGACCAATGGGTTGTTCTTGGTCTTACACGCTCTGGAAACGAGGCTTGAAATTGTTTCGTTATATAAGGCTGTTTCTTGACTGATGCACATTTTCCTGCAATTAAGAATAACAGTAATTTTTCTATGAAATAGTTTTACTAAACGATTTAGGAACTATAGCAAACAACGAGCTTCTGGCTATACAATAAATATTTGTATTTGAGAAAGTGTTGTTTTTCAAGTCCTCAAGCTTTAGCTAGTGCTTATTTGAGCACTTTTAAGCTAATGTAAATACAAAATAGCTAATGTACATACAAAACATCAATTGCTTGAGGTCAGAAACGAGTGTTTGCCGACTTAGAGTTCACTTTTGAAACAATCGCTGAACGATCATGATCTCATTTACGGCAGTGGTGGGGGAGAGGGGTTGGCAGCGGGGCTTTTGGAAGTTACTTATATGAGTTATAAAAATGTGCAAGTTACTTGTTTATAGTTGTTAATTATTGGACGATTTAAAAAAAATTTGTAAAAATTCAATTCAGCTTTATATAAAGTTTCTTTTTGGGATCGTGGCTGCCACCACGCTCCCTTTCTGAAATTTCGAGATCATCGAGATGCAAAAATTTTGGGAAGCATACCAAAAAATTTTTCGGAGTGTTCATCAAAAAAAAATTTTGCTCCCCCCTAGGCGGAAACATGGGTACACCATTGTTGTATGTTAAACTAGCTGGCTTACCCGGCTCCGCCGTATCCGGACCAAACTTGGCACACATACACTTCGGGCCCCGGCGGGTGTCACAGTCCACTTTTCGTTATCGATCGATGTCGATTTTACCGATTTTTATCGATTTTTTTGCAGAGTTCACCTACAGGGCTAGGAGTTGGCACAGGGGGGGGGGAAGTGAGCATGGGGATTCAGAATACAATATTAGTTTTCAGAATTATCGATTACTTTTATTGATTTTATCGATTTTTTGTAAATTTTGACATGCGAGGCTGGGATTTTGCACAGGGGTGTAATCGAGCATGCTGATTACGAACACAATATTAGTTTTCAGGATCGTCCATTACTTTTATCGATTTTATCGATTTTTTTGTAAAGTTTGACCTGCGGAGCTGGGAGTTTGCACAGGGGGGGGGGGGTAATCGAGCATGCAGATTACGAATACAATATTAGTTTTCAAGATCGTCCACTACTTTTATCGATTTTATCGATTTTTTGAAAATTTGAGCTAGGGGGCTGGAATTTGGCACAGGGGTGTAATCGAGCATGCTGATCACCCCCCTTGGGGATGATCAGCATGCTCGATTAGCCCCCTGTGCGAACTCCCAGCCCCGTAGCTCAAACTTTGCAAAAAAAATCGATAAAATCGATAAAAGTAATCGATAATCCTGAAAACCAATATTGTATTCGGAATCCCCATGCTCGATTACCCCCCTGTGCCAACTCCCAGCCCCGTAGGTGAACTCAGCAAAAAAATCGATAAAAATCGATAAAATCGATATCGATCGATGACGAAAAGTAGCCTATGACACCCGCCGGGGCCCGTAGCGTATGTGTGCCAAGTTTGGTCCGGATCGGTTCAGAAATGAAATTTTCTATTCGGAACATACGTACACACAGACATACATACATACATACATACATACATACATACATACATACATACATACATACATACATACATACATACATACATACATACATACATACATACATACAAACAGACATTCAGCTTTATATATAAGATCACAGGTAATGGGCGGAATTTTATCGTTAAAAAGATAGATAAGTCGAAATGCGCAGTTTGTTGTGGCAGAGGCAGCACCGATGCCTTCGAGTCGTCAAGCAATGCTGCATCCATCCTGTGTACGATAATCATCACAGTTATTACGTAAGCCTTTTGCACATGTTATACATCAACTCATACCTTCGATAGTCTAGAGACAGGGCGTCAAAAGTAAGGTTGTTTGAATATCTGACGTCATAAATAGTGAAGGTTGTTTAAAGATTATCAGAGAAGAGAAAATGACATAAAACAGATATAAAAGCAAAAGAAACTGCTGAAAACCGGATAAAAACGCCGCAATGAGGCTTGCAATCTTTCATTTGGCGGCTTTTCAAAGTGCAAGTTTTCGCTTCAGGACCAGCAATTCGCAACACGGGGTTTTGATTTTTGTTCCTGTTTTCTGGGATGTTTTCTGGATTTTTGCGCTTATTGTTCTGAGCAGCAATCGCCCAAGCTGGAAAAAAAATCGATGCGAAAGCACTGAAACTGAACAAGGTAAAGAAAAACGCACTTTTCTACGATTTTTCGTAAAAAAAATCCACCATAATCCAAGAGATGAGGGCTGGGTGGTTGTCTGCATTATGAACAGAAGCAAGATCTTTAGATTGCATGAAGAAACCGCATGAAAAGAGTTAAACTAGAGGAAAAACAAGAGATTTTCGAAAACAACCACATTTTTTGATTTGATCGAGAAATCTGCCGGATTTCTCGATCAAATCAAAAAATGTGGTTTTGGGAAGTTGTCGGCATGAAAATAGAGATCAAGTGCTTCAGAATGACATATAGCTTGCTAAAATTAGGTTCGAAACAGCGAAGAAAAGGGTACCAGAGCCAAATGCCCCGCGCCCCGCATTTGAGGTAGCGAGGTAGCGCGCAGCGCGCGGAGACGCAGACAAGCAGCGGAGACAGATCAAAGCCGACGGGGCATCTGGCTCTGGTCGTAGATCTCCGCGAGGTCTCAATGAAACCCGCAATATTATGTATCATTCTGACCATCATGACACGACGAGGAGAACTACAACGTCATAAGCTTCAAAAATCACTCGTCAACGAGATAGACCAGCATTTTCGTGCGCGACTCTCTGCGCAAGACTTAAGCGCAGTTTCTCGTTCTTATTTAACTCCAATAGCTTTACCAAACTTCTGAGACTCGATTTTGTTTAAATGAGAAGTTAACTAAGAAATTTTGTTCTGAATTCTGGCGAAAATCCCACAGAAACCTTTTTTCAAGGTAAAAAAGGCTATGAAAACGCAAATTCTCGATTTCGCTGAGATAAGCTAAGGATTTTATTCCCTAAATTTGCTTCATTAACATTCGTTCCGATATAATCAGAATAATAACATCCGGGGCGAAGCCCCGAATGACTTCTGTTATTTTTCAGGTGAAGGTTGTGTCCCCTCATAGCCCTCAAAGTGAAGGTTACCAGAGTACGTGGCTCTATGTATTGAGGGTATGCATCAACTGCATGAGTGCAAATTGCGTATAATTGCAAAAACTAGAAAAAAACTAGCTCAAACTGATTCTAGAAAGATATTACATTTTCTTTTGGTTTCTTTAGACGGACTTGCATGTTACAATTAAGACCTTATGATAACCATACAAAAAGGAAACTCTTCGTTTTTCTGTCTTTCATTCTAGGAAGTTCTGTACAAAATAAAATGAATTCTACTTACAAAATGAACGTTTAACTCTGCTCAAAAAGTAGCATTTAGCGGTCCTAAAAGATGAATTGCAAGGCTTTTCTCGCGAATTTTTACCACCTCCCCTCCCCGCATTTCATGAGCCTATCTCTCAGTCTAATTTATCACATAAAATATGAACCGCATGATACTTTGCGATATCTGAGTCGCACTGAATGTGTTGCCTTTTTACCTGATTGAGCTCATAAATCTGTGTATCTAAGCCCTCGCAAAGAGCAAATAAGCAGAGGTTTCAAGATCAAAACTTTACTTCCAATTATGTCACAAAACAGCCATAACATTAGGTTGTAAAGAAAGTTCTGGGGCACATTTTGAAATTTCATTCTCTGACGCACTTTTTTGGCGCTCGGTCGGACTTTGACAGTTTTCCGTACTGTTCACTGGAGGGAAGCATAAACTTTTCAAAAACGCTTCATTTTTATGGATCTAAAACGTGTTTGATCTGCACATAAGAAAAATAAAAATTCAACAATTTTTCTTCTTGCTTATGTCGCTCGCGCGGGGATCGCCACGTCTTGGCGATAGGTCCAAAAGACGTGTAATGCACAACCCCAACAATGTTCGCAGTAACGGGAAGACTTCGAAGTCACTTACTCAGAAAAAGGTGCATTTTTTACGGGCAAAAAATGGTCGACTTTTCAAACGTTTTAGGGAGACTTTTATAAAGGTGGTTTCTCTAAGACTTAAATGGTATTTATAAAAACTCCAGCATATCTCTACATAACTGCAGCATGTGGGCTCTCTAGCTCTCATCATGCTTGAGATAATCCTGTATAAACAGGCTATTTTTCGCGTCGACCTTTTTTTCCTTTTGCACATGCTGTTGGAAAGCAATGAGACGCTGAAAAGCCAACTAGACAAACATCTGTTGTGTACGAAATTGTCTTTGCAATGAAATTTGTGTTTTCAAAATAGGATCAATTTGTTTGAAGTTACAGCGATTTAAAAAACATCTTCGCAAGTGCCTCGGAACTTTCTTCACGATCTACTACACAGGAATTTATTTACAAGCTACAACCAGTATCAATACACAAAAGAATTGAGTAATTTTGTCCTTGAGGTTCGTTTTCGTTGTTTTGAGATTCACTGAGGAGTGCAGAGCAAGTGGCTGATTTCAAATGAGGGCAGATGCCCAAGTGTAGTAAGCGCTCAACTCAGAGCAACGGGTCAGCTGTTCTAAAGGGCAGCAACCCATACGCCCTAGCAATTTAAGTGTTCAGCCCCTGTGTTCAAGCTTTTTCGCAACAATAAGTGGATAAGGATACTCTTTCGTGCGCTAGGGTATATCTGTTCACATTGGCACACATTTTACAAAGCTCTGCTCAACGTTGAAAAAAAAGTCCTAAAATTGTGGCGACCAATGTCAATATCTGAATGTGATGCTGTTCTAAATTTTGCTTACTTCGCAAGTATCCAGTTTTTTGCGTTTTCATTGTTCATGATAAATTCCAGGAGCATTTTTTGTGCGGTCGAGGTCACGTTAGTGCCGTTAGTGCCTCACCTACAAGTCAACATTTACCAAAGCGAGATCTGAGCAAGAAGTATATGAGTAGAATAACCTACGGATTATCAGAGATTTTCAGTATGCGAAGTTCATGTCGTTCTTTTCCGTTGAGTCAAAGTGTACATCCTACTATGTTGTGATCATGCGTACTATACAAAAGTACACTCCCCAACATTACGCACTCTATCGCGCATGATCTCACAATAGAGCATCGTCGATAGCTCTGTGACGGAAGTTTGTCAGTATAAAAGCGCATGAGAGTATGTGAGCACAACAACCAGAAATGCTTCTTTGCCTTCTTATAGTAAGTTGCATTTTTTTGAGCTTCGATCGGTAATGATTGACGATTATTCAGCTGCTGCCGGTATGCTCCGCCTTCTTGGCTTATACTACAGATCATCCGAATTGTACCGTGAGTCGTGATGAATGGAGAAAACGTTTAGCGACGGTGCTCGTACAACAATGCCCTGACGCAAAACCAGTTCTGGTAAGTTCAACTACAGTTTGGTTTTTTGTTAACAATAGACTATAACGGACTTCCTAAGAAAAAATCATTGAGGTTCTTTTTACAACTAGCTCTCAGCACTTGATAACTCGATAAAAACTACATAAAAAGCTCAGGGAGCACAAATTCTGTTCTTCAATGGTCATTTTTTTGTTCTTTTCAAAGAATCTTGTTTAAGGAATATCACGATTGGTTGGAGAGTTTCTGTTTTTTGCATGCCAAGTTCGAAAACTTTATACCTGATACAAGCAGCCTTCGCGTTTTCGAAATTTCTGATAATCATACGTAAGTTATACTACTCATATACTTCTTGCTCAGATCTCGCTTTGTTGAATGTTGACTTGTAGGTGCGGCACGAACAACACCACCAACGTTACCCAGATCGCACTAAAAATGTTTTGGGAAATCAACAGGTGCAACAATCAAGCCAGAAATGGCCGAATAGATACTTGCACAGTAAGCAATCTAAGAACAGCATCACAGTCAAACAATGACATTGATCACCACACTTTTAGGACTTTTCTTCAACCTTGGACAGAGTTTTGTTAGGCACTCGCCATACTTAATCCTCTTGATCCGCTTATATCCGCTTCGTGCACGCACGTCATCAATTTGTCATTTGACGTCACGTACAGCGCATTTGCGTAACCGTACAAAATTACTTTTCACCTGACGGCGCTAAATAACAAATTGATGTGTGCGCGCGCTTTGCACGATGCGGATCAACCGGATCAAGCGGATCGAGCGGACCTAGAGAATCAAGTATGGCGGCTGCCTTAGATGTGTGCCAATGCAAGCAGATATAGCCTAGTCTTGCACGAGCACCTGTCTCCGTTGGAAATCAGTCACTTGCTCAGTGATAGATGCACGTATCACTTATTGTTGCGAAGTGAGCTTGAACACAGTGGTTGAACACTTACATCGCTGAAGCGTATAGGTTGCTGCCGTAGAACAGCTGACTTGAGTGCTGCGAGTTGAGCGCTTTCTATACTCAAGCATCTGTCTCCGTTGATAATCAGCCACATGCTCTGCACTCCTCACTAAATCTCGGAACAACAAAAACGAATCTCAAAGATGAAACTACTCAATTCTTTGGTGTAGTAGTATTGTTCTTCGAAGAATTCAACCATTTTCCAGGAATTCGGCCGAAAACCAATGTTTGGTTGTGTACCGCTCTGGAGAGCAACTAAAGCTGGCGAATCCTACCGATACAAACCTGTTGTGTTATGCGCGTTCGCTTCTAAAAACCAGTCTGCATACGATATGCCAAGATTGTATGATGCTAAAGTGTATTAGATTGTGAAGAAAGTTCCGGGGCAGTTGCGAAAATTTTTTTCCGAATCGCTGTACAAGCAGATTGATCCTTTTTGAAAACACAAATTTTATTACAAAAAACAGAATTTCATCTGCAACAAATATTTGTCTTGTTGGCTTTTCAGCGCCTCGTTGCGTTTGACCAGCATGCGCAAAAGGGGAAAAAAGGTGAAAAATCCTGCTTACAAATCATAAGCAATTTTTGAGACGTTTATGCTTACCTCTACTGAGCAGCATAAACTTGTGTCAAAGTCCAACCGAGCGCCAAAAATTGCGTTAGAAAATGAAATTTCCAAAAGTTCAAAAGTGCCCCAGAACTTTCTTTACAACCTAATGTTATAGCCGTTATTTTTTGTGACATATTAGAGGTAAAGTTTTGATCTTGAAATCTCTGCTCATTTGCTCTTTGCGAGGGCTTAGATATATACACATTTAATGCCGATTTAGATTTGTTACAGTATCATGCGGTTCATAGCTTACGTTCAAAAATCAAACTGAGATGTAGGCGCATGAAATGAGGGTGAAGGAGAGGTGGAAAAATTCGACGAGAGAAGCCTGGCATATTCATTTTTCAGACCGCGGAAACTGCTACTTTTTGAAAAAAGCTAAACGTTCATTTGTAAATAGAGTTTATTTTTTTGTGTATTGAACTTTCCAAAATGATAGACATAAAAACAAAAAGTTTTCTTTTTGTGTAGTTATCATGCGGTTTTAATCGGTTGTAATATGTAAAGAGCATCATTTTATTTACGGGTTTTATCGAGTAAACCTGGCAGTCTCTGATGGGTTGTCTTTGAATATCCTGTGTATCTGCGTAACTTTCTTGTGATTATAAATGGTTTTATATTTGAAAAAAGTATTAATCCACTGCTTTCGCCTTAATGCTGTCTACACATGTGTGCAGCTACGCAAATTCGGCTAGTTTGTCACTTTTGTTCCCATGCAAAACTATTCATTTGACCATCCAAGATTGCTCAGGTATAGTATACAGGATGCGCCAAAATAAGTGGCGCCGAATTTTGCACGACTACCACCAAAAAACCACACCATGAGCTCAAATAACGTCTTATATTGCACTAATCAAACTCCAAACGCATTTTTTAGAATTCAAAAGAAGTCTATTTGAGAATGGGGAAAAAGAGCAAGACTTGTAATTTTCAAAAAAAAAGCAAAGAAGAAGTATGTATTTAATTTTGCTGTGCAGCTAAATGAAACTAGTCACTTCTTCAACATTACAGGCTGAGGTTCGCATTTGCAAGAATTTGTTCTTTTTGAGAAACATATTTGCGAGGAACAACTACCTTATGTTCAAAACCAACTGTGAGACCTCAGACATGAAAAGCTTTTGAGAGGAAAAGCAATTCTCTACTTATGAAACATCTAAGTAAGTACTATGACGGGTTTGTGAAAATATTTAGAAAACATTTTCTGATTCTCAGGCGCGCTCTAGGCCAAAAGATTCAAAGTGCTGCTTCGCAAGCATTTTATTGAAAAATTGCAAATTTCTCTATAACAGAACTCTGTATTTTCATAGTTAACATTGTCAGAGGCGAAGACTTACTCTACTTTTGTCGTGGCTCGTGATCGACCGCTCCTCACAGCATGTGGCCGGGAGCACCGTGTTGCCGCGCGTCTCGGTCGTGAGCACGGTCGCCGAGCTTTACGGCGGCTACCTTGTTCGCTCCGAGACCACACCACGTAGGCACGCCCCCAGCCACCGCTATAAATAGCGCGTACGCGCGCCAGTGCGGCTCTTCTCTCGTCTTACCATCTTACTATTATCGTCGTGCCGCCGTTATTATCAATTGGTTGGGTCTCTACGATATCGCCGTCGCGTCTACGTCCCCGTGCCTCGCGCGACTGGATGGATCGTTGACGGATTGTTTGGATGCACGCGCAAGGATTGAATTCCAGGATGATGAACGTCACGAAGCGCCTCGGACGCGCAGGATTCGTTGGGAGCTCTGTTTGATGCTGTTGGTTTACATCACGGGGTTGCCGTGCCGTAGCTGCTGCCTTGGCGGCGTGCGGCCGGCCTGTGGGTAGCTCCCCTGGATGTCGAGAGAGTGTGTGAGTGTGTTAGCGTCGCGAGTGTGAGTAAGTCAGAGCCCCCATCGGTAGCCCGGGGTAGAGCTTAACTCTCCCCGTGGTAAATATATTTATGTTTATTTGTGGCGCGTATTTATCGTGTGTATTTGTTTAGTAAATTTACATATTTTTACTGTTTTGTGTGTGGTGTAGGCGTGACGCGCCATTGCGAGTTAGCGCGCGCCCTCAGTGGCGAAAGTCCTTCGGGGACAGGAGCTGAGGCGTGTGGCAGTCGAGCACTAGGTGAGGGGGCGCAGCCCACCGAGCCGCAACATGGTGCATCGACGCCGAGCGCATGGTGGATGGCGTCGCCGCCCGCGGATGGGTTAGTCGCGCAAGGCGGAGCAGGGTTGTGTGTCATCGGTATGTTGCGTCGTTGTCGCATTGTTCGAGGAACGCGCTATCCCATCCATCATGCGTGCGTAACGAGCCCGAAGTACCACGCTCAGCGCCCCAGTAGGAAGTCCTGGCAGACAGAAAGGCAGAGCTGAATACCTACGTAGCCGGTGGCAGAGGTACAGCAGGGATAGCCAGGTTGCGAAGTATGGCGTCAGAGTGCGGGGGGAAAGTCGGTAAGACTGTGGCAACTTGCCAACCGTACCCCTATCGGCGCTGAGCACCTACGCCATGCGTTGCTGGTATGCATGCCGCGCTAGGAAAGAGCTACCCAAGTAAGGGCAGGTGTTAATGTCTTCGGTGGGCTCGACGACAGGAGCACTTTGGGTATAGTGCCAGCGGCCGCAAATGTGAGTCATAGACGCCTTGAGGGAATTGCTGGTGGAAGGGATTGAGCGGACGGAAGGACGACGGTCGGATCGAAGGAGGACCGATGGATGGAGACCCGGACGAGAGCGCGCAAGAGTTGTATCGCTGTACGTGCATTTCAGAGCTGTACCGTCGAGCACGACGCGCAGAAGGAGGACGTTTGAGAGGCACGATGGAGTTGTATCGTTGTACGCGCGTGTTGGAGTTGTATCGGAGGGTGCGATGAGCTGTATCGGTGACGTGCCAGAGAGAGGGTTTACAGGGCGGATTGGACAAGGATCGACAGAGCGATAGACAGGGAGCGCGAATTAAGAGTTGTATCGTCGTAATGTGTATTTTAGTGTTGTATCGTCGAACGCGTCACGTGTTGTACCGTCGTACGCGCTGAGAGGGGAGTGTTGCAGGAGGGTTTATAGGGTGGCTCGATAGACGAAAGAGAACGTGACTATTGTATTGTATCGTCGTACGCGTATTTCGGAGTTTTATCGTCGAACGCGACTTGTACTGTATCGTTGTACACGTTGAGAGGAGACAGACGAAGAAAGGAAGGTTCGATGGAGGATTGTACCTGCGTTGGGACGGTATCGTTGGACGCGCGAACTTGGAGTTGTATCGGTGGACGCGACGACAAGCGCAGGTAGTAAGGAAACACCTTCCTTTTAGGAGCCTGGATCACTTCCGAAGATGCAGAAAGGCATCTTCAGGGGACGGCGGAGTTGCATGGAGGCATCTTCGGAGGACGGGAGTGCTAGGGGGTTCTCGCCCCAAGCCCTAGATATTTCTTTTCACACTTTCTTCTAATTCTTCGCTATCCTTCCAGTTATAGTCGACCCAGTATTTTTAAGGTTGTAGTAGTTGTCTTGTACAGTTTTAATCTATTTACTGTGTTAACTTCGCTAGTCGTTTACTCGTGTGATTTTTTATTCCTGTGATACTTATTTAGTTCTGTGATATATTTAGGTTCAATGATCTCATTGTTACGGGTAGTTAGTCGCCTCTACGCGCGTATCGTAGTGCTGCATGGGCACCCCTTCGGGGGGAAGCTTTCGGTGGCCGGGGGCTCGGCACCTGGCCATCGAACCTGTGCCCTTTAGTAGTTTTTCCTACCCCCAGGCACTGTTGGTTAGCGGCCGTGGAAGGAGGCGGACTGTTGCGGACAGCGGAGGAACGTAACATCCGGAAGATGGAGGAAGACGACAGCCCGTTGGTAGGAACGGCTCGTTTTGGGAGTGATTCAGGTGCCCGTGTACCATCGCTCTGATTTGCCGATAAGGAGCCTTGGGTAGCTTCGGACCGGCCTCCGGCATGTTATTCAAGCTGTACCTTGCCATGCGCACGCTACCCCTATTCGCGGGAACGTGCTGGCTCTTCAGTGACAGTCTGTCGTTATTCATGCTCTGTTTGCCTTACGTCCTACGGTTACCCCCGCGGTTACGTACTACGCTCTTTTTTGTTCTTCTTTATGGTGGAGTGGGTTGGGAAAGTTGGGAGGGTCTAGTAGGGTTATTCGCTGGTATGGATAGTAGGGAGTGTGTTTTGTGTTTTACTATTTATAATTATACGTATTTTTTTAGGCTGCCGATGGGTGTGAGTGTTGCCCCATAGCGCGCCGCGCTTCGTTCAGGCACAGTCCATCTTCGATGTCGTTGGTCACACGACGGACAGAGAGAGCCATTGGAAACAGGCAGAATTTCTTACCGTTTTCCATCCAGGTGGCGAGCCTCTGTTTCCTTCTTTTTTGTTCTGATTTGTCTGATACCAGGCCGTTGTCGAGCTTTACGCTCTGTTTTTACAGGCCAGAGTTGTGTTTTTGCGGCGGATGCCTTTTTTTCTGTAATTTTTGTCCCTTATTTCCCCACTCTTTTTTTGGTTGGGTTCTGAAGCGATTGTTGTTCAGCGCGCACTTTAGGTGGCGTGTACCCCACCTTCTTGTGCATATTGATCGACCATCAGATCTCTGGCGCCTTTCCCTTGTTCCCTATGTTTTGTTTATTGTTTTGCGAGCAGTAAGCAACCATAGCCCCTTTCGCGTTTTTGTAATCTTGGTGAACGCGCGACCCAACTGCTCATTTCGCGCAAACTTCGTCTTCTTTGGCCTTAAAGCGTCGGTTAGGCAGTAGATCTGCATTTTTCGCTAAGTAATCTATCCTTGGTGTATAGCGAACTCAGTATTTTTGTTCCTTTTTGCAGCTTCGCGAGCCGTGAGCCTATCACCATCTTCTTGCTCATTGCAGTAGCTTTCTGCATGCGCGTTTTCTTTGCGCTACTCTGTATTTCTGCAACTGTTCCTGCAAGTGCTCCGCGTAGTTGCAATTTCTCTTTGATTCTTGGCTACCTGCAAGACTGTCATTCATCCGGCTTTGACTTGAAAGTCGGTTTTTCCTTTACGCGCGTTCAGTACGCTGTCCGTGCGCTAGCACGATCTGCGCATTTTTTGGATATTCCTTGTACTGCGCGTTAGTCCTGATATCTGTGTGTTACATCCTGTAAACGCTCTTTGGTAGTATACTACTTTCTGTTGGCGCGGTGTAGATTTTTTCTTTATTGCCTTTTCCATCTACAGGCTTCCTTTCGCGTGTGAGTACCTTAAGAATATCGCGCCTCTGTTCCCGCTGTGCGCTCCATCTGCACTTTGATCTCATGCCAAGTTTACTTAATTAGATCTTTGATTAGTGAAGTACTCTTTTACCATCTATGTTGGCATCGTCGTGTTTTTGAGTTGTATCGTCGTTCGACGAAATATTGCGCTTAGCGCGCCAACCGTGCTTCACAGATACCTTTTGCCCGTAGTAGCTTGGCTCAATCGTTGCGCTTAGGGCTAGTGTGTCTTGTTTATCCACAGTTGCTGCCATCTTGTCCGCACGTTAACTTGCCTGGCCAGCTAGTGTAACTGCGACCACCACTGTGTATTGGCAAGCACATTATTGAAGTGCGTCTGTTTTTTGGATTTAGACTTACCTGCCGCGCGATTCGTAGACACGTTTACACTAACCTGTCTGTAGACGGCGTCAGGGACTCGTAGCCATTAACACTGGCTGTAGTCACACGCGCGGCTTTCGCCGTTGCTTTGTCGGATTCACCCCTTTTACTCGGATTGGCTTATACTCGGACCTACTTCTTGTCTGCATTACTGTTCTATTGTGTCATTATTCCATCTCCTATTTGAGCACTCTCGGTATGCAGCGTAACCCGATTTTGACGAATATTGGATGGTCATGCGGGTAGCACCTACTCCCGCACCTGCTATAGCGTCTCGTTGGCAGTCCGGTTTGAGTTCCATCATCGGTCATGATTATACTCAGCATGTACATAGTGGCTCCCTTATCTTTGAACATCGCGCACGCGGGATGCGGGAACTCATTGACTGCGGGAACTAGACGTCAATTCGGTTAAACAATTTCGTACTTTTCGTAATCGTTTCAAATAATTGGAAGTTAATCTGATAGCAGAAAAACCTTTGAAAAGAGATAGTTGACAGAAAAAGCTCAATGCGCGTTAACGTTGCCGCAAATTCACCGAGACTTGCGAAGACGCAGGGCCCTATACACATCAGTAGAAGATATCATGTTATAGAAAACTTTGTTAGCTTTGCCTCATGTTTTTATTTCCTTTCTTTTTTGCTCCCCCAGTTGTGCAAATTACGGTATAATCTCTGTTTTTCTCGATTCAACTTTTTGTTATGATCGGCTCCCAGTTTCGTGTGGATGAGTATTGCAGACTGTGCATGATAACATGAAACTTGTTAAACCTCCACGTCAAGCATTGCTTTTCGCACTCTCTCGCTAGCAAAAACCGCCACGCTGCGAGTTTCTAAAAGTCCACCTCCACACGAATCTGGAAGCCGATGATACATAGCTATCGATTTAATTTGGATGGATGTCAAATATGTGAGCTTTGAAGGAGATTTCAGAACTCATCATCTCAAAAATTCAAAAATTCAAGATTCCGTATGGCCTCGCCAAACGGCACAGGCCTCAAAATAGGGCCCTTTCAAACAAAAGCTTATCAAAATTATCTAATTCTGACATAACTTGACCGAAGTCGATGGTCAGTAAATTCACGTTTTTCCCGGGTTCAGATTGTGCTAAAGCATCAATATAAAGTGTATATAAGATCATCCCATCGATGGCGTGGGCAGAAATACCGTAACGCCTGATGAAACCTTATATTATGATCATGACTGGATCATCTGATCAAAACGAAGAGCCACCATTTTGCGTCGTGGTGCCCGTAATTGATCAAAGGTGATCGACGTTAGGTCTACTGTAGTCCCAAAAAATCTTACTCTTCCAAAATGTGTTCCAAGTGAACGTGATTTATATCTATCGTTTAAGAAGATAAATCAGAGATGTTCGGAAAGCCAAATCATAAAGCAACATTAAATACAGTGATTTATCAAACATGTGCGACTAGTGTAACCACAGAGTGGATAATTGGCTCTAGAAAAAGGTGAAATAATGGCGAAGACTCGTTTTGAAAGAGCAAAGCCAACACGTGAGTTTCTTGTTGTTTTGGAAGGTATATAAAGAGTTTAGACGATGAAGACATGTTCCATTTGTGTTGATTAGTAGCGCATCTATGATCAGAAACTTTAATTGTAAAGTCTTTTAATTTGTATCAGGGAAGGATTGGAAGCAAGAAAGGACAAACTTACTTTAACGTTACTTTGTTGAAGAGGGACTCATCCTTCCGTTGTACCACTGATACCTTTATTTCTATCCTTATTTCTTTCCGTAGTGTTGTTACGAAGACGTTCAACATTGCTCTAAACATTTTTTGACAGTGTTGCCCTCACTTGAGGCACATTGGATACTCAGCCATATCTTCACTACCGTAAGATTTGATTTAAAATGTAGTACTCTAATGACTGCACTGTGGTTTTAATAGCAGGAAAGAAACCAATGTGAAATTACGGTAGGTGCCCCATATACAATACCGCTCATAATTCGTCAAAAAAGTCGCCAAACTGCGGCGGACTCCGCCGGAGTGCGCAGTCCGGCAAAGTGCGACGCAATCTGCTAAAGTGCAGCGGAGTGCGCCGCACTGCACTGCAGTCCGCCGGAGTGCGGCAGAGTGCCGACTCCACTAGAGTCCGCCGGAGGCAGCGGAGTGCGCCGCACACCACTAGAGCCCGTCAGAATCCGCGTCGCATCTTCATATCTCGCTTCAGAATGGACGAATTCTGAAATCCGAGGACACCGTTCGATTCAGCTCGGCGAGACGCATCATTGTACAAAAGTGCCACAATCTAGCAGGATGTGATAGGTATACGCTAGACAGTAAGTTTTCGATCAATTCTGCACATTTTTGTTTGGTTGAATTGTTCAGTGTGCTGCAGTACTGCCATTGATTTGTCGCTGATGGCACATAGAAAGTATACTATAGGAATATGGTAGAGAGTCATTCTGATCGAATCTCATATATAAAGCTGAATGTCTGTTTGTATGTATGTCTGTATGTATGTCTGTATGCATGTCTGTACGCATGTTCCGAACAGAAATTTCAATTTCTGAACCGATCCGGACCAAAATTGGCACACATACGCTTCGGGGCCGGGCCGGTGTCATTAGCCACTTTCCGTCATTGATCAATATCGATTTCATCGATTTTTATTGATTTCTCGCAGGGTTCACCTACCTACGGGGCTGGGAGTCGGCACAGGGGGGTAATCGAGCATGCTGATTACGAATACAATATTAGTCTCTGGAGTTATCCGCTACATTTATTAATTTTATCGATTTTTTGCAAAGTTTGAGCTACGGGGCTGGTAGTTGGCACAGGGGGTAATCGAGCATGCTAATTACTAAAACAGCTTGAATAGTGAATTGGCATGTAGGCGTGGGCACAGAGAAAGGTTGTACTGGGATAGGGATGAGAGCTTTATCGTAGTGTCTTGACAGGGCCGGGCGGAGCCGGGTAAGCCAGCTAGTTTGTTTTAAAATCTGCTCACGATTGCAATACCGCTCACAGAATGTCAAAATTTTCGTGAGTTCGCGGAATTCCGCGATTTTCGCCAGAGTCCGCGATAATTCGGGAAGTTCGCGACATTTCAGGATGCGTGGAATCACGAGAATCGCGCAGAACACGCAACGCCACAATTTCCTTCGGAATGAATATATTCTTAATCCGGGAGCAGCATTGTATTCGATCGTCGAGGCAAATCTTTTGATAAACAGCATGCGCTCGATATTCCGTTTCCAGCTTTTTCGAATTTTTTCTGCGGGTCCTTTCGCAAGGATGTAACGCAGCGTCTGTATAACATAAAAGATTCCAGTAAGCCGCTGCTCGATAGTACTGTCCTTGTAGGTTATCGTGCGTTTAAGAGTAGCTGCAGACTGCCCTCCAAAGAGATAAAGTATCGGTGAATTTTGAAGAAATCATGCATCTTTAAATTTCACTCGCCGTAACTTCTTTCGAAATGAACATATTCTAAATCCGAAGAAAGCTTTGTGCTCAGTTCATCAAGGCAAATCATTCGGTATACAGCATGTCCTTGATATTCCGATTTCAGTATTCTCAAATCTTTGTGTAGACGTCTTTTCGCAAAAGTTTAAAGCAGCGCGCATTGCCCTTAGTAGACTCCGGCAAGAACCTTTCGATAGTGCTTATTCTGTAGATTATGTAGCGCTAAAAAGTAATCAAGGCACCTTTCCAATGGAGATAGAAGGGCTGGTGAATTGCGGAAAAATCTTGTCATCTCAAATTCTACTCGCCAAGCCCTAGAATACAAAGCTATCTTGCTAAGCAGATGTGAGTTTCGAAATCAGCAGGTCGGATAACCACTTTGAGCAAGTTCCGACATGCTCGGATTATTTCATTTTTTCTCGTTTTATGCTCTGGAAGCTCGCCGATGGATTTTGGTCAAAATGTTGATGCTCTTGAATTGTGAGGAAACTTCACTTTTAGAGGTTTTCGAACACGCTGCTTATGAAAATCGTGTTTTTTGTCAAGTATAGGGTCTTTTTGCAGAGATATGGTGAGATAACTGTAACGGATTCACGAAAGCTCGTAACTTCGCCTCCCGTCCACCTCTCGTGTATCTGTCAGAAAACCTGCCTGACTGCTTATAAAGGTTGAAGTTACTAGAAGTGTGCCATCAATGGTGCATGTCTCAAGCTCCAGTATGTAGAAAACGTCAAGTTACGAGCCCACGAAAACACGTTCCCATAAATTATGCCCAAGATGTAAAGATCGCAAATGTCGTCGAAATTCCACCGTGAGTGCTTGTACAACACGCTGATTAAACCTTTTCACATTCTTAAAATATCTTATCGTGTTAGATTGGTGGTTTGAGCTCTAGCTACGAAACAGCTTTGATATTCAATTGCTGAAGCACACGCAAGCACCATATTCAATACAGTGGGAGTCAGCGAATTGAGCGACGCGAACATAATATTCGCATTGCGAGTGTCATACAACCACTCAAGATAATGTTTTGACGAAATTTGCGATCTTTACATTTTGGGCAAGATTCATGAGAACGTGTTTTCCTAGGCTCGTGACTCGGCGATTTTTATGGAGTGGAGCCGAATCATGCACCATTCGATAGCACAGTTCCTATTTACTTTGACTTAGAAAAGCAAGCAGGCAAGTTTTTTGTATACGCGAGAAGTGCAAGCAAAGTTACGCACTTTCGTGGTGCAGTTACACCGTATCACTTCACCGTATCTCTCCAAAAGACCCTATAATACTCAAAGACCACGATTTTCGTAAAGGGCATGTTCGAAAACCTCTATAAGCGAAGTTTCCTCACACAAGAGCATCAACATTTTGACCAAAATCCATCGGCGAGCTTCCAGAGCATAAGACGAGAAAACATGAAATAATCCGAGCATGTCAGAACTTGCTCAAAGTGGTTATCCGACCTGCTGGTTTCGAAACTCACATCTGCTTAGCAAGATAGCTTTGTTTTCTAAGGCTATGGCGAGTAGAATTTGAAATGACAAGATTTTTCCGCAATTGACCAGCCCTTTTATCTCCATTGGAAAGGTGCCTTGACTACTTTTTAGCGCTACATAATCTACAGAATAAGCACTATCGAAAGGTTCTTGCCGGAGTCTACTGGGAGCAATGCGCGCTGCTTTACACCTTTGCGAAAAGACGTCTACACAAAGATTTGAGAATACTGAAATCGGAATATCAAGGACATGCTGTATACCGAAAGATTTGCCTTGATGAACTGAGCACAAAGCTTTCTTCGGATTTAGAATATGTTCATTCCGAAGGAAGTTACCGCGAGTAAAATTTAGAGACGCATGATTTTTTCAAAATTCATCGACACTTTGGCCCGTAGTAAACCCTATACTTGGGTCCGAATCGAATAGAAATTCGATCATTCGAATAAAACATTCGAATATAATCGTATTCGAAATTTGATATTTGGAGTTCTTCCATTTTCGAATAAAATTCGAAACTCGAATAATCAAAAAAACAGGGTTTCGAATAAAATTCGAAAACTCGAATAATCAAAAAACGAGGTTTCGAATAATATTCGAAAACTCGAATAATCAAAAAACGGGGTTTCGAATAGATTTTATTCGAATGTTTTATTCGAATGTTTATTCGAATTCGTATTCGAATGTACTCCGTATTCAGATTATTCGACTTTGTTGTAGAGCCAACTGCTGAGTATCAAGCTCACTACGTTCGCGTTTTTTTTTTCGCAAAACTCGGTAATGCATTTTTTGCAACCGGTATACCTTTGAACTGTATGGAGAGTCAAAAATCATATGTGGATTTTAATTGATGTTTTTTCGATCAATAACATTGTTCGCACTGCTATTGGCACCAAATCAGCAAAGAAGATATCAAATTCAAGCTCATGTTCTGAGTTCATACTGAATTGAAATGGCTGTTCTTCTTTTTTTTTTGCATTACTCATGCTTGCGGTACGCAAAGCCCACACTAGTGAGCACACTTGCTCGCATAAATTATTGCAAAACTGCCTATTAGTTACCTTGGAGTTTTTTGCGAATTGGTGTATTTTGAGTAAAGAACATCGCAGTTGTAATGCAGGATTAGACGGTTTAGATCGCCGTACGCGATTTGCCAGTTACGAGATGTCTTCAGATGTAATGGCAACTTACCACAAATGTTTAGCGTGTACAACATACTAAAAAGATAGATGCCCTGCATTCTATACTTTCAGAATAGGTTTTGGACAATTTGAGTATTGCCATACCACGTCGCCACTGAAATGCCTGCAGTATGCCCGGGGTTATAGGGGCATTCGTGCTCGCTTCGCGGAGCAAACCACATGCCTTCGTCCACGACTAGCTTATACCACACGAGACGAAAGTCCCCGATGAACAGGCAATGTATCGTAGCATTTGTGGCATTTAACCCATTGACGACAATGTGTACCACCGGTGGCCCACGCATTTTTTGCCGCCAGGGACGATGTGTACCACCGGTGGCCCACAGCCCTTGCAAAATCGTATACTTTCTAGGTCTATTACTTTTTCCACAGTTCAGTAATTTTTCCAATTTTTTGCATTGTTGGATCCTGTAGACTTCGTCGTCCAAGAATATAATCGTAGTTGTTTACAAAACAACTTTGCATTTTGCAAACAATCACAAAACTTTCCCAAGCCGAAAGTGTTGTGCAAAATCGCGTCGTCCCTCAGCGCCGCCACGCAAAATTATGCGTCGTCGTCAATGGGTTAAGTGGCACATATGGGCCACCGTTGTTGTGGGGCTGGGAGTGGGTACAAGAGGGTAAGTGAGGGTGCTGATATGGATAAAAATTTACTTTATCGATTTCATCGATTTTTGGAGAAGTCTTAGCTGCGAGGCTGGAAGTTGGTACAAGTGGGTAAGTGAGGGTGCTGATTATGAATAAAAATTTAACTTTATCGATTTTATCGATTTTTGGAAAATCTTGAGCTACAAGGTTGGGAGTGGGTACAAAGGGGTAAATGAGGGTGCTGATTAAAACCGAAATCTATTTTATTGATTTTAGCAATTTTTGGAAAATTTTGAGGTGGGAGTTGGGTACAGGGGATACTAGGGGGCTGATTATGATTGGATCGGCTTTAGCCAGATATGTCGGCGTTTGAGATGTGATTGTTTTAGTTATTCGATAAATCATTCGAATATTTATTCGAAATTCGACTTCCAATGTTCGAATATATTCGATATTCATTCATTCGATATTTTTGATTTTCGAATTTATTCGAAATTCATTCATTCGACATTTTTGATTTTCCGAATTTATTCGAAATTCATTCATTCGACATTTTTGATTTTCCGAATTTATTTGATATTCGTTTATTCGAGATTTTTTATTTTCGAATTTATTCGATATTCCTTTATTCGAAATTTTTCCTTTTCGAGTTTATTCGATATTCATTCATTCGATGAAAATTTATCGAATTACCCAAGTATAGTAAACCCCCTCTCAGCCCAACTCGGCTGGGGGCGGGCCTACGTTGAACGTAGAGCGCCTCAGTCCTGCATCCGATGAGCCATCGATCTGGATTCGGATCGCTTTTCAAACCCAAATATCTTGTGCGTTCTCAAAAAATGAACGCCTTGAGTGGTCTGGTCGAGAGGCTAAGTGCATGGGTTTCAATGAGCAAGTCCAGTCCATGGTTCAAAAAGATCTTGTGCGTTTTCAAAAAATGAACCCCTTGAGTGGTCTGGTCGAGAGGCTAAGTGTATGGGTTTCAATGAGAAAGTCCAGTCCAAGGTTCAAAGCCGCTAGTGGCACATTTTTGCGCCACCGCAGGACAATCTTTGATAGCGGCAGCTATCAAGAAAAATCGATGGCGACCGCTGTCAAAGTTATCGCCAAGCAAACGATGGATAAAACACTACTACATTTTAACGAGGAATTCATGGAAAACGAAAATTTTTGCATAGAGCAAACAAAAAAAAATCAAAAAATCCTTGTTTCAAGCAGTTTTTGAAGGAAAAACGTAGTCAAGCTCTGAAAAAAAAGGAGAAATCCAAGAAATCCTGTTTCCTCGTTTTTTCGCCGCAATCAGCTGTTCATCGATCCTCTCCCATTTAGGCCGCCGAAAACGTGCAATTTTGGGAGTTTTGCACCGCAAGATTACGTCGGCTAGATTGTCTCGTAAGTTACTCACGAGCAACTTAAGGGAAATTTGTCTGATCCTTCTCTTAAACACACTATTTCTCTCGGGTCACCCTAAGATTTAACCTCGGATAAGTGGCATTCTGGCTGTGACACTTGACCAGACAGTCTTCTGACTGTTGAACGGAGTATCCTAAAGCACGGGAAGGTGGGCGGGATTAGGGTCACCCGAGGGAGTTCTTCTGAATGACTAATCTCAAGTCACCTGAAATGAATGGGGGTTTACTACGGGACTTTATCTCTTTGGAGGGCAGTCTGCAGCTACTCTTGAACGCACTATAACCTACAAGGACAGTACTATCGAGCAGCGGCTTACTGGAAACTTTTATGTTATATAGACGCTGCGTTACATCCTTGCGAAAGGACCTCCGCAGAAAAAATTCGAAAAAGCTGGAAACGGAATATCGAGCGCATGCTGTTTATCAAAAGATTTGCCTCGACGATCGAATACAATGCTGCTCCCGGATTTAGAATATATTCATTCCGAAGGAAATTGTGGCGTTGCGTGTTCTGCGCGATTCTCGTGATTCCACGCATCCTGAAATGTCGCGAACTTCCCGAATTATCGCGGACTCTGGCGAAAATCGCGGAATTCCGCGAACTCACGAAAATTTTGACATTCTGTGAGCGGTATTGTAATCGTGAGCAGATTTTAAAACAAACTAGCTGGCTTACCCGGCTCCGCCCGGCCCTGTCAAGACACCGATAAAGCTCTCATCTCCCAGTACAACCTTTCTCTGTGCCCACGCCTACATGCCAATTCACTATTTAAGCTGTTTTAGCAATTAGCATGCTCGATTACCCCCCTGTGCCAACTACCAGCCCCGTAGCTCAAACTTTGCAAAAAATCGATAAAATTAGTAAATGTAGCGGATAACTCCAGAGACTAATATTGTATTCGTAATCAACATGCTCGATTACTTCCCTGTGCCAACTCCCAGCTTCGTAGGTAAACTCTGCAAAAAATTAATAGAAATCGATGGAATCGATTTTGATCAATGACGAAAAGTGGCTAATGACACCGGCCCTGCCCCAAAGTACAATACCGCTCACATAATGTGCAAAATCTCCATAAATGTAGCAAAATTCCGAAAATTCCGCGAAATTTCGGAAAGTTCGCGAAGTTTCGCGAAATTCCAGGAATTTCGCGGAATTTTCGGAATTTCGCGGAATTTTCGGAATTTCGCGATATTGACGGAAATTTTGCACATTTTGTGAGCGGTATTGTATAGTAATACCATAAGTTGACGGGGCTTACAGTTCATAACTAAAAAGCGAAAAATCGATATTTTGGAGGTTAGTGAACCACCAAGTCCTCAAAAATTGATAGAATCGGCATTCTGAGGGCTGTGAAATCCCGAAAGTCGACAAAAATCGATAAAATCGATATTTTAAAGGTTGCGAAACCCGGAAAATCGACAAAATCGATATTCTGAAGGTTGTGGAATTTCACAAATTGACAAGAATCGATAAAATCAATAATCTGAAGGTTTCGAAATCCCGAAAATTGACAAAAATCGATATCCCAAAAATCGGCAAAATTGTTAAAATCGATGTTTTGAAGGTTGCGAAATTCCGAAAACTGACAAAAATCGATAAAATCGATATTCTGGAGGTTTCGAAATTTCGGAAATCGGTAAAATTATCGAAAAACTAAGCGAAAAATTCGAAAAACTCCATGATAAGCTCATTTCCAGTGCTTTTATGCAGCTGAAACTCCTCTAAGCAAGCTCCGTCCACTTTATACCCCACGTCACGATCGAAATTGAAGAAAATAAGAAAAATTAAGAAAAAATAAGGAAAAATAAGCGAAAATCGCGTTTTTCTAGCCCGATTTACCCCCTTTCTAGCCGTTTTAAACCCCCTAACCAGGTCCAGATGGCCGCGGGTAACTATCACACGCGCTGCAGGAATAAAGAGAAGAGAAAAAATGAGGGGGAAGAAAAGTGAGAAATTGCGAGACCCTGAACTAAAAAAACGTCCGGAAAGGTTCATAGATTGGCTCCCACAGGCGGAGCCCCTGCATTTTCTCCAAATTATATGTGGTGTCCCCCTCGAATTCAAACTGAAGAGTGGCTATCCCAGCCCGTTATCCTCACTCTCCACGAAGATAAAATTCAAAATATGCATCATCGCCTTTTTATAGCGCCTCCTACGGTAGAGCTACGGCCATGATCTACCCCTACAAAAATAGAGGTGACAAAAGTACATATCAATGACCACATGTGATTACCCCAACCCTACAACTTGCAGAGATATAAGGGCGCAAACTCGCTTTTATTGACAGACTTCCCAAGTTCAGCTGTCAATTAGGCACTTTTATTGGAAACTTGTTATTCTACGACCTTCTCTCTAATCATATTTTTAGAGATCTGTTCAATAAAACAAACTTCAGCCTCCTCGTATCTGTAATATTCGCAGAGTTATTAGTCCCCCAACATGCATGCTCAGGCCGTAAAATCGGCTCTCACAAAGTTGCCCCGTAATTCCCCCAAAAATCACCTTTCTCATACCTATACATCCCATATTTTTTCCAGCTTCTTAGAAGCAATACACACTGATATAACGTGCTCGCTCCTCGCTCCTCACTGTTGGCCTCGGCGCAAGATTTGGTCAAAATATTGAGGTTCTCGAATTGACCGGAAACTTCGCTCATAGTGGTTTTTGGTCCCGATCATTACGAAAATCCTATTTATTTTGCACTAGAGAGTCTTACAGTAAGCTAAAGTGAGATAGAAGTGGCTCAACACATCAAAATCGCAAATTCGCCTGCACTTTTTGCCTATCTATTGCGAAAATTGTCTGCATATTTTTGTGATTTCAAAACTTTGTGAACACCTCTACCGGACCATGCTTAGCGCAGATCTTTATCTGCATTATTCGTCAGATTATGATTTACAAAATCGCCTTCTCATGAATTGCCATTCAAATTCAAAGTCGTGTTTTGGCAGATATTCTATTCTATAATGTGCCACCAGCAGCAAGCAAAACAGTGTAAGAAATGTTGTTAGCAGTCGAGTTATCCATGTAAGCGGAAATTATCAAATTTGCTTCATACATGTATTCGAACAGTTATGACTTTGGAATGTGAAAATTCTCGGCGATGTCTGCGAAGTCGGCGACTTTGCGTGTTTCGGCGATTTTGGCGAATTCGCCGACATCGCCGAATTCGCCGAAAACTTTCACATTCCACTGTCATAACTGTATGGTATTGTCATAACTGTGGAAAAGCTTAGCCGTTTCTAATGTTCATCTGCTAGCAGCAGAAATTACGGATTTATCAGTTTATCAGCCAGATACAATACCGCTCACATAATGTGCAAAATTTCCATAAATGTCGCAAAATTCCGAAAATTCCGCGAAATTTCGGAAAGTTCGCGAAGTTTCGCGAAATTCCAGGAATTTCGCGGAATTTTCGGAACTTCGCGATATTGACGGAAATTTTGCACATTTTGTGAGCGGTATTGTATAGTAATATCATAAGTGGACGGGGCTTACAGTTCATAGCTAAAAAGCGAAAAATCGATATTTTGGAGGTTAGTGAACCACCAAGTCCTCAAAAATTGATAGAATCGGCATTCTGAGGGATCCGCGTTTTTTTTTGTTTTCTCTTCATAACTTCCTTCACATCGCACCAAAATACGAATCCGAAGAGAGCATGATGTTCAGCTCGTCCAAAATGTATCTTCTGATATACTGCACTCTCCTACTATTCCGTTTTCTGTTTGCTTGATTTTTTGTGAGGACGAGTTTTCGTAGTGCTGTAACTCAGCGAAGAACACACATGGAAGATACTAGTAAACAAGAATCTATAGGGCTGCTCTCATAGATTATCAAGCGCTAGCAATTGATAGAGGATCCCCTTTTCCACAGAGAAAGATATGCCAGTAAATTCTGAAAAAAAATCAATGTCTTTCAAATATTAGCTACCGTAACTATACATTAAGACGCTAATTTGCAAAGCAGGTATGTTTATCATCAGGCCAGATAACCTCTATGCGCGAATTTTCCAGAAATTCGGGCCCTTTATTCTTTCTCGTTCTAAATCCGAAGCTCGCCGACGGGTTTTAGCTAAATTATTTACGATCTTGGACCGACCGAAAATTTCGCCTATAGAGATTTTCGGAATCGCTGAAAAAACAAATTTAAAAAAATACGAAAAAAAGAAACCCTTTGTGCAACGTAAGTTTATTTAGCAGAATTATGCTGAGAGGAATGGTGTGATACTCGCAAGTTCCTAAATTTGTCTGTCTTTCCTGTTGGATAACTTACCTGCACCTTTTTATAATTTGAAATCACTAGAGACAATGCTGTCAGCATGCTAAAGCCAAGTCCTTATTCCTGTTTATCGCCGAAATGTGAGCTTACAAACTCACTTCCTTATGAAAATCGTTTAAATTTCTAAGATCGATTTTGGCCGAATAACACCGAGAATGCTTACAGATCACTCTGATTGCAGATATTATGTTTATGTACATATGTATGTTGATAATTTCAATATAGCATACTTGCTTACACCTTAAAAACACCGTCCACCCTAAGTTGAGGTGTTGAGCTTTTGGCAGTATATAATAGTAGGGCTCTCTACCAATCCACTGCCCAGGTCGCGGCACAAAACGCAGCATCGGAAGCGAAAAAATCGCTTCGTGATAGCGGAGATGCACGAGGACCCTCATCCATGCCCGCCCTCCCCATTCATGCCCGCCCATCCGTGCGCGCCCATCCAATCACCGTTCCGGAAATCCGGCCTGTGGTTCTCCGGAACGAGGATTGTCGGGGTTTTCGAGCATTCTCGACTTTACATTCGGAATCAGGAACATGAGAAGGCCCTGAAACAACGGGAACGGGAAGTTTAAAATCTGGGTGGACGGTGCCTTTAAGTCAAGTCTTACCCCTTTAGCTCAATGCTTGCAAAAAATCGAGAAAGTCGATAAAGGTAATTGTCACTAATATTGTATACATAATAGTACCCTCACTCACCTACTCATATCAATTCTCAGCCCGGTAGCTCAAAATCTGCAAGAAATCTGCAAATCGACCGATAACGAAATGTAGTCTACGAGACCAGCTCGTCCCCTAAGTTTTGTAAAATTTGGTCTGCATTGGTTCAGAGATGCAATTCCGTTGGGGCATGTGCGCAGACACACAGACACATGACAAACGGACATTCAGATACGTGTAATATGGTACAGATAAATAATAACACATAAGAATTTAAATTCAAGTCTGCCCATCTCATCATAAAAATCGTAGGCATCTCCGTGCAACCGATCATCACTGAGTGGAGGTAAAATCGTGGCCCAAATGGGTGACCAGCACAACAAAAACCTATGTGCAACAAATGCGTGCCATAAATTTCCCATTTTCATCACAACTTTCCAAGGTTTTGATTTTTGCTTGCGAGAAATGAATAACAGCAAAACTAATTTTGCCTCAGAAGAAATGTTGATTATTGGTCTTAAAAGCCTGTTTCCCTAGAGCGTTGCACCAGCTACAAATCTTATTTCTGCGTTATGAATGTACTCGGAGCTCCATTGAATATTGCGAAAACACACACATCATTTTATGTGCTCGACACTGATATTTGAAGAAATTGTTAAAAAGAATTTCACTTACACTATTTCGTGTTGTTGATGTCCGATATTGTCGCGAGTGCGCTTGCGATGATCAATAGAACTGAAGCGAGGAGAAGGGGAATGCCACCAGATTTTAACGCTGCTTTGTCTTAGATGAGATTAATAAATAGTATCTAACATTTTTGATTCAATAATATCTGCAGAAGGGGAACAAAAGATTAACGTACAAAAAAACAAAAATCCTCTGTCTTTGGTACGGTGAATGATGCCATGTTTTCGCTTCTTATACAGGGTGTCCCAAATAGATGTGCACACTGTTTGATCGTTAATAACCTCCTGCTTTCTTGTCTTTTGCCGAGCTTGAGGTACCATTCTGTAGAGCGAGGCTTAACTTAGATTTGTCGTGTGAAGTGAATGATTGATCGCTTTTCATCACTGTAAGATTATGGTAGGAACTTCGACGAGGATTTCAAGCCATTAAAAGCGGTATTTTGCCAGTATTTTGCCTCAGAAAGAAAGTCAAACAAGCCAGAAACTCTTGAGATGGGCTAATCGAAATTGCTGACTCCAAATACGAAATCAGCACTCCAGTATAATGCTTGTTTCATAAGTTATTTCGAATTTGAGGGAAGAACTGTTTTTCCAATGTTCTTCAAAAATGTGAATAAGCCATTAAGAAAGCTTGAAAATTTCATGAAAAGTCACGTAGTGGAATCAGCACACCTGAAAACCTTGCCACACAAATTTTCGGATTTTTTTTTGAAATTATTTCATCAAAAAGCCTCCACAGTGACGCTGTAGGCTGAAAGTACATACCGTAATCCTACAGTAATGAAGAATGTTTGGCGATCCGCTTCATACTGTAAATCTAAGTTGAACCTCGCTTTACAGAATGGTACCTCAAGCTCGGTAAAAGACATGAAAAAAAAAGAGAGTTATTAACAATCAAACAATGTGCACATCTTTTTGGGACACCGTGTATACAGGTTGTCCCAAAAAATGTGTACATTGTTTGATTGTTAATAACTCTCTTATGATGAAGTGTTTCGAGAAGATTTAGGTACCATTTTGTAGAGCGAGGTTCAACTTAGATTACAGTGTAGAGCGAATCGTCGATCTCTCATTCTTACTGTAGGATTACGGTTGAAACTTTGAAGAGGGTTTTGAGCCATGAAAGGCTAATTTTTATTCCAAAAAGGAACCAAAACAATCTGAAAACTCTCATACTGGGATAAATAGAGTTGCTGATTCTAAATGTGAAGTTCGCAACTTTTCGTAGTGCTTCATTAAAAAATTGTGCGAGGTAAGCAATAGCGGCCATTTTTTCAATGTCCCTAAAAAGTGCGGTTACACCGTTTGGAAAGCTTTGCGACCTTGTAAAGAGTTGGGTATTGAACTCAGCGTCCATGAAAACCCTATTACACATGTTTCCACATTTTTTTAAAGAATCTTTTTAAAACTGCCGCTTTTTTCCATTGACACCAGATGTTTGAAGTTTCTACCGTAATCCTACAGTAAAAATGAGCGATCGGCGATTCGCGCTATACTGTGAATTTAAGCTGAGCCTCGCTTTACAAAACGGTACCTAAAGCTTTTCAAAACACTTCATCACAAGAGAGTTATTCACAATCAAACAGTGTGCACATTTTTGGGACACACTGTATATACAGTCGAATCCTCGACGAAGCATGATTGATCTGGCTTCAGACCTGTCCATCTCTGGCAGAACAATCTCCGGCATCGTAAAAGAATGCCTTGCAATGAACCTTTCCAGGATGCTAAAATTTCATGCTTTTTGGTGCTCCAAAGCAACATCAAAGAGTTTATTACTCCTGCGGAATAGCCTCCGTGTTGGCCGGATCTGAATACCCCCGACTACAGCGTGTGGTCAGCTCTTTAGGCCAAAGTCTGCGCTCTGTGCAAGACAGTGGAGTCTCTGCGACTTGCTCTTCAGAAGGCGTTGGAAAAAATCGACGTGAAGCACCTCCGTGCCACCATGGACAGCGTTCTCGAGCGTTTCCGAGCTTGTGCTCGCGCCAAGGGAGAAATCTTCGAATTGTAAAGCCAGTTTTGTGTAGCAGACAGTTAATTAAACATTACCTATTGATTTCATGTAATCATCCTGCCTAGCTTCATCATTACGTCAAAAACACCGTGTCCAAAGACTTTCCCCCAACCCTGTACAAAGTTGAATGTCTGTTTGTATGCCTGTCTGTACTGTGCGGAATAGAAATGTTTATTTCTGGACCGATTTGGACCAAACTTGGCATGCATACACTTCGAGGCGGGGAGCGTGTCATAGACTACTTGTCATCGATCGATATCGATTTTATCGATTTTTATCGATTTTCTTGCAGAGTTCACCTGCGGGGCTGGGAATTGGCACAGGGGGTAAGTGAGCATGGCGATTCCATACAATATCACTTTCAAAAATTCATTACTTTTACCGATTTTATCGATTTTTTGCAAATTTGAGCTACAGGATGAGAATTGGCACAGGGGGTAAGTGAGTATGGCGATTCCGAATACAGCGCAGGGAACAGATGAAGTGTTGAAGTGGGCACAGGGAAAGGGCTGTAAAGGGATAGGGATGATACCTTTATTACAGTGTTTTGTCAGGGCCGAGCGAAGCCGGGTAAGCAAGCTAGTAATGTATATTGAGGTCCCAATAATCAAATCGTTTGAAAAAATTTATGCTACCTTACAGTTAATGCAAAAAATAATTTCCTTTGAAATGATTAATTTTGAATCGAAACCAAGATCTCTCTTCTTTTATTTTGATTCAATTCCTAAATATGATCACTGCAAAAGTAATGTAGCAAATTTCTTGCCATTTTCCTCTAATCACTCTTTTTCCGAGCGTTTTTCCAAAAAACCTAATTCTGCGGAAAATGTGACAATGAGAGGACATTAATTGTTTTCAAAACTTTCCTGTTTCTTAACTACTAAAAGAGATGACAACGAAAATGAACAAAGTGGTCGCTTCTTCGCTATACTTTGAATAGAAGACAAGGAATTTTGTTCTTAGCCCGTCGGGGATTATTTCGTGCGATAAGATCACTAGCATTTCGTTTACTGCGACTACACAGCAAAATCTCACCTTTCAACAATTATGTGGGCTTGCCACCTTCCAATCCCGATAATCATTACTTGGTAAATAGATGTATGTAGCCTGGGATAAAAATGTGGAATTTGAGTATGCTATTAATAAGTTAATGGCTGCGATGACAAAATTTTAAAAAACACTCCGCATAATCTTTGAGACAAATCTAAGAATAAATAACGATATGAGAAAAGCTACACAATTTTTTGCAGAAAAAAAGGAACTCGAGATGTTCCAGCAACTCATATGTAGGTTCACCCCAGCCCCTTTTAAAGTGCATAGTAAAGGCTGAAACTAATACAACACAAAAACCCCACCAAATTGTCAACCTAAGTACAAAACTTTTATGAAATTGCTTTCCGTTTTCTCATCTTTTGTGTCCCTCTGCCGCGTACAAGAATACAATAAAGGCTATCAATAATGTCTGTACAAGTCAGCAACAGCTCATGTACCTTGACATTGTGCAAAATACGATTTCCAGAGTTACGTCAATCTGTGATACAAAACAGTTTCCAGATGACACGTGTAAAAGTATAAAGTATTAGGTTGGTGCAAAAGTAATGCGCGTTTGAGTTCCCATTTTGACGTGCTATAACTTTCTTAAGAACCTACATTTCTTGATGCAATAAAGACCGTCAGAAGCAACAAACCTTTCGCAATACAGCGCACATTCTCCTATAGTTATATTAGGGTGTCCCGAAAGTTTTGTCCGTTTTTTCAACCTATCATAAAAACGAAGATAGGGAAACGCTCTAAGCACTATCCGACGCATCTTTTCCTTCTCTTTCTAACTGTCATGCTTCCATGCCGATTAATCTTGTTCACTGAGATAAACGCCGAAATTTCGAACCCATGGTTTTTACTATGTCCAAGTTTGACAATTTTTCACAATCTTCATTTTCAACTTTTGGAAGATCTTTGATAGCCCTCAGATAGAGTAAACAAAGGGCAATGCAACGCAATCATTTGGCATATCTAGCTAGCTTTTCAATATTTTCAAAGATAATTTTTTCAAAAGTCTTCACTTTTGCAAAGTTCTAAAATACAGAAACGCCTCGAACACTAACAAATCATCGGATTTTGAAGCTTTCAAAAACCCATTACGATTATTCACTATTTTTACGAAGCAAATGAGCGTTCACCGCTTCGAAATATAAGATTTTGCATTTTACTTATACACGCTGGGGTGGGGTCAAATTCAAGAATTATGAAAATTTTATCGCCGAAGACCCCGCAAATTGGAGAGAAAATACACTCACTGGAAAGAGGAGGAAAAGCTGCATCGAATATCACCTTAGATGTGCGCCGTTTCATGATCTCTGTCTTTTGGCATCACCAAAAGTGGAATTTGATAACATAAGAAATAATTCTAAAAAAATTTTCAAGGCTGGCTATAGATGCCGCAAAATTGCATTATATTGCCCTTTGCTTACTCTATCTGAGATATCAAAGATCTTCCAAAAGTAGAAAGTGAAGATTGTGAAAAATTGTCAAACTTGGACATAGTAAAAACCATGGGTTCAAATTTACGGCGTTTATCTCAGTGTACAAAAGATTAATCGGCATGGAAGCATGACAATTAGAAAGAGAAAGAAAAAATGCGTCGGATGGTGCTTAGAGCGTTTCCCTATCTTCGTTCCACGCGTTTTTATGATAGATTGAAAAAACGGACAAAACTTTCAGGACAACCTAATATCACAGAAAATTATCTGTTAAGCAAAAACAGTGTTCTCCTGAAATCTCGTTTTTGACTTATCATAACATCCTCAAAATTTGTTGGTAAAAATGCTAAGTGACTTTCTTGTAGGCGCAAGCCAGTAGTACGAAATAAGATGGAAAAAGCTCAAACAAAAAAAATTGGCGAGAGAAAAATCAAAATTCAAAATTGTCAGGTTTTTTCAACATTTTTCGTAGGCCTCAAAGTCCCAAAACATGAATTTTTTTGATTGTTTGCGTACTGAAGAGCTAAATGTTTTTGCAGAAACTGTCAACAGGAGGCCTACCCTTACGCTTATAGAAATGAGCAAAGTTTTGGCGATTGCGTTCCTCATAAGAAATTTATGGGCCACAGAATGACTAAAACGACTACCGATGCTGAGGCGCTGATATCTCAGTCTAAATACGTTCTGAGAGAATGAAAAGTATGAATAATGTAGACAACTTCTACTGCATAAAGTAGCTGGAATTTCAAATGAATGCCGCCATTTGTGTTTGATTTCTGGCCCGAAATGTAAATGCAATGAAATTCTGATTTTGAGTGCGGTTGTGTAAAGCTCTGCATATTTTTAACGAGTGAGGCTAGAAGCTTGCTTCAACAACCATTGGATAGAGCATAAAAAGAGCTTCTCATGAATGAAGTAGGTATGAGGTATGAAGTCTTTTTCAATGAAGGAAGTTTGATGGAAAAAGGTTGTCCTGAAACGGAGCTTAAAAAACGCGCACAACTTTTGCACCAACCTAATACATATTTTGCGTCTGTGTCTGTACGCAAAACTCAAGGCAGCGCAAATGGTATCGCAGAATATACCCATTTTCAGAACATTTCGCGAGAGTTTGAACTGCTAACAGATAGTAAACCTTATCTCTAGTATAAAATTCTCAATGTTTGGGTGCTGTAAAATCTCACCATTTCTCGCGAGTTTCTCAAAAAATCAAGGAATGAGCTACCACTAGGCAATCGTTGAGTTTAACGGGACAGTCAGTAGTTATAGGAGATTTGTTGGAAAATTAAAGCAGAATTCAGAATCATAATTAGAGGTGCCACTATGGCAATTTAGAAATATAAAGCAATCTAACCTACTTGAATCTTCTGCATAAGATACTCAAAGCAAGTTAGTGTCAAAAACGCTGCCAGAGATTGTCAGAGCCGCAAGGACATACATTAATGCTTTTGCTTGATACTATGAAGCTTACAACCATGAAGCTGTACTTACTTATGTTGAGATTTTTCAAATTCTACTAACAAGGGAATGGTCAGAAGTCGAAGTCGCCAATCTAAACAAGCTGCATACCATTCGATGCAGCATAGAACGCTGATTACAAATCTGTCTTCCGTATCTGCAGAGCGCCATTGTAGGCGAAGTTATAAGCCGTCAAAAGTCATTATTTTGCTAAGAAATTGTGCGTGTGAGGGGCAAACTTGGCCGTACAAAGCCATTCTCGGCTCAGTGTTGGACCAAAACATGCAACTAAGTTCCTTTATATGGTTCGTACCTAAAGGTGAGCTAAAAGAGCAATGATGTGCCTAATTTCGCAGTTTTTGTGTTGAATTTTCCGCAGTAAAGCTGCTCATAACTTCGCCTACAAAGGCGCTCTGCAGATACGGAAGACAGATTTGTAATCAGCATTCTATGCTGCATCGAATGGTATGCAGCTTGATTGGATTGGCCACTTCGACTTCTGACCATTCTCTTGTAAGTTTACTATTTGTTTACTCGACTCTAACAAGCGTTTCTATGCTGGCTTTCTTCCCGCACTTTGGAATTCTGTTAGTATCTAACGAGATTAAATTAGAGATTAAATCGTTAGTGAACTCTTAAGCTCTGTCAAAAATGATAACGCGAAACGTTGTCATTGCGTAAATTAAAATGTCCGAACATCGTTTGCTATATCAACCTCACCAATTTACCATATAATGGTCAATTTTCACTAAACAGTCAATAGTAAAAAAATTAGTTGTAGAGGGAAATTTAGGTTTTCTTATGAAACCTGCAGTTCACTGAAAAATCGTTCATTTGAGCAGCCCTCTGATTGAGAGCATCTCAGTTGGCGTTCAGCGGTAGCATAAACTCAAAAATATGTTAAGGCAAAAATGCATGTAAAATGAATGAATTCATGAAACTGAGTCTAACCCTGTTCCCAATTAATTCTTAACAAGTTCTGTATTTAGAAACATTTGACATGTTGCCCCATCTTCATTCATCTGTCGAACTGATGGAGAGCACGTACTTGGAAAGAAACAGGGAAAGAGGACTATAGTTTTTGCAGGAGTTTTAAGAAAAACCTTAACGAGTCAGATTGCAGTAGAGAAGAGAAACTAGAACTAGAATATCCAAGAGGCATATTTTGCAGCTCAGCAAATCACCATTTTTTGTATATTGCCGATAAGCATTAGTTGAGTTAAGGCCTCCCTTTAAGTTCCATAAGATGTCCAGATACCCGAATTTGCATAGATACTGCCCTTAGTGTCGTTTTGGACGGTGTGATACGATGAACGAATCTGCAAGTTGAAGGATGGCTTCGGAAAGCATTAATGAATAAGTGACTTACTTTTAACCGCTACGACACTTCCTTCAGAAAACAAACCACAAATAAAAATTTCAGTACAAAGTTATTGTGACCATAACTTGGGAAATGTCTTGCCATTTTTTTTTTCTCATTCAAAGGGCTGACTGAATATGACTGAGTTTCCAAATAGAAAAAGATGTCACAGCACGTCTACCACGAAAATAACAACTAGTTGGTGCCTCGGGTCTCAGAAAAAAAAGAATGATATGAGTGTTGGCAGCCTATTGTAGGGGGGGGGGGGGTGAGCGAATAGCTCATGATAGTATCAAGCTTTTCATGGTTTATCTGGCAAAAATTTTATGGCTCAATCTTCTGGAACTTCCCATACCATCCTGTTGTTGAAATCTTCCATTTTCTACATACATATTATTTCGAAACATTTCGTTAATTTGTCCTACCTCCATCAACGCTATCAATCTTAGTCACATGTACACCGAAGCAAATGGCTTATAAAAAGTTTCTCCTTGTACTTCTTATAGTCGAGCAGATTTCCTGCTTAATGTAGTGCTCCTGCAGACGAGACAACTGTGTTGCGTCGATAATTGCCGCTGCGAGTTTCCGAGCAATGTTTTCTAGTGTTTTCTTTTGTTAATCTTTGCTTTTCAGGTATCCCATTGCTGATAAAGGAGAAAAAGGTAAGTCTAAAATAATTTCTGTTTTCTGCGTGGTTCTATGATCTCTTATCCTCAGATGTCTACGAGTGAGCCGCTCGCCTCAGTTTTATGTGTATTTTCCGTCATTTCATGCCTCTCCGTGACAGTTTCATGTGTATATTTTTGTTGCCTGATTCCTCTTCCTTCTTGTGAAGCATTTCTTTGAACGCTCGTAAGTTTCTACGCATGACTTATCGTCTTTGTCACACGAACTATAAGATTAAATGCTATCTTAGAAAGGAAGCCGAAGTTGTTGCGCACAGCATACCAGCGTTCAAAGAGATGCTTGACAACAAGAAATAGGCATGAAATGACGGAAAATACACATAAAACTGACGCGAGCGGCTCCCATCTGAGGATAAGCGATCATACAACCACGCAGAAAACAGAAATTAGTCTTCATCTTACCTTTTTCTCCTTTATCAGCAATGGAATACCTGAAAAGCAAAGATTAACAAAAGAAAAAACTAGAAAACATTGCTCGGAAACTCGCAGCGGCAATTATCGACGCACCACCGTTGTCGCGTCTGCAGGAACACTATATTAAGCAGGAAATCCACTCGACTGCAGTTATTCTTGGCCTCTTGGCCCGGTTAAACAATCAAAGTCTTCTGAGCGAGAACTTATTGCTGTTCGAAACATTTTTATATATAGCACACCCTTCGGGCGATATTGAGTAAGAAACTTGACTGGTTCTTTCCTTTGATCTCAATTTTACGACTATCCTTTCAGGCGCTTTTAAGCTAATGTACATACAGGACTCAAAGGGCTGTAAACAGCAAGGGCGACGATATCAGAAAAGAGCGTTTGTCGCTCTGCCTTAGAGTTCAGTTTTGAAACAATCACAGAACAATTAAGGTCTCAATTTCAAAGTTTCAACACAATATACTGTATGGTCATATTTTTTCACACCACTGGACAGAGACTTATCGTGAAAAAGATTGAAGTCAATATTGGAAACACACAATTTGTTGAGCAAAGCAGTTTCGATGCCTTCGAGCCGCCAGACAAGCTGCATCCTTCTCAGGTACGGTAGTCAACACAGTAAGGTATTAGCTTCGCAGACTCAACTCCAGCATGAGCTTAAATTGCAGATATTTGCACTTGAAAAAATCTTGATAATTGGATTCCTCCCTAACGGAACTGAAAGCAGGGTAGATTCACAGATTGCAGTAAACAAAGCAGTCTGTAAGCAATAAATCATTTATTTGTGCTTTCTGGCTGTGAATAGCTACAATAACATTATTTAGTACTAGCTGGCTTACCCGGCCAGCCCTTTTAAAACACTATGATAAACATCCCTGTTAAAGGTCAGATTACCTACTACTGTACAACCTTTTCCTGTGCTCACCTACAATTCCTTATCCCCGTGTCGTTTTCGTAATCAGCATGCTCGATTACCCCCCTGTGCCAACGCCCAGTCGAACTCTACAAAAAAACGATAAAAATTGATAAAATCGATGTCGATCGATGAAGAGAAAGTAGTCTGCGACACCCGCTCCGCCCCGCGGTGTATGTGTGCCAAGTTTGGTCCGGATTGGTTCAGCATGCTTTCTGTTAGGAACATACGTACAGGCTGGCAGACAGACAGACACACAGATATACAAACAGACATATAAGATTAGCTCCTACGGCTCGCTAGCATGCGAATTGGGGTAAACCCATAGTTAACTGCTATTTCAAACCTATAACGTTTTCAAATGAATCTCCAATTTCACTCGGTTTCATCCCGGATTAGGCGAAACTTTCCACGAGGAGCAGCGCGTGCGCATCGCTGGAGGCCTCGCTCGGACGCCCGCCAATCCAGTCTCCGCCTAAAGCGACTCGAAACTTACTGTATCAGTATGTTTTGCCGCCGCTCAAAAGTGAGATTTTCGGAGATTTCCTCAGAATTTAGGCGGTAAGTGGATTTTATCGTTATAAGAGTGTCTTGCCCTCAGGATCCCTTTACAGTCCCCTTTCGCAATGTCATTCTCGCACTCACGCTTACGTATTGGAGAGAAGGGTAATTCAAGCTGTGCAAGTGCACCCAAAAGCGAGATTTTCGGAGCTTTTTTCAGGCTTTGGGCGGAAAGTGATCATATCGTTCTAAAATAGTTTCCCTAAGGATCGCTGTATATTTTTTTAATATTGTGCCACGCAGCTTCGGAACATGTTCGGCTTTATGTCCTGCAATAAATTCCAACTTTATTGAAAACGGAATTGGAATTGGAATTTATTCATCGCTGTACAGTTCCCTTTCGCATTGTCATTCTCGCACTCACGTTTACATATTGGAGAGAAGAATTGAATTCAAGCAACCGCAAGTGCTCTCAAATGCGACATTTTCGGAAATTTTCTCAAAATTTGATCGAAAAGTGAAAATTTGTTCCAAAAATAGCTCAGCTGACATGAATGGGAAGAACTTGAAAAGAACGTTAGCATAACGAATAATGAGATGGGATGTGAGCAGATCAATAAGTGGTATATTTTCATACCTATCTTTCGCAACGATCACCATCTCTCATTACATATTACATACCTTCTTATATACAAACTGGATCTCCTTATATATATATAATCTGGAAACATCCGGCGAGACGAAGAAAATTACCCTCGTCTTCCACATTGACGCTTCTTTCAGCGTTGGGGGGGGGGGAGTTGTTGAAAGTGTAAGCGCGCAAGACATCATACTCTCTCGCAGAGGTTTCGGACCGCGCGAGTTTGAGTGTATACGACGAACTTCCTATGAGCAGAGAAGAGCGAGACGAGAGAGCGATCATGAGATTGTGGCTTGATCGCCCGGCAAAGCCAAATGCGTTTCAAAATTACTGTAGCCGTGATAATGTCCGTCTCGACATTGATCATGTCGTCATCATGTTAGTACAATTTCGGAAACCGGCCATCGCATTACCGTGCCTGCTATGATATTCTCAGTTCCATTACGATATCCTCACTTATGGAATTAATCCTCTTTACAGCATTACTCTGTCTCCCTCTCCAGCCGCTAATATAAACCAACTTTCCTAAGAGGAACAGAAGTTTTCGAGAGCTGAACAACCTTCTAAGCGATTTTTGAATTTCACTCAACTTTTGCGAGATTTTGAAGAGCATTTTCACAGCAAAAATGCATGTTTCCTTTCAAAGAGACACTGAGAGTGGCTATGGTGTCGCTAGCAGGTCTAAGGTCAACAATCTGCAAAGATGAGCCTCGTTTTAAACAAAAATTTTGCTTCTCCACTCAAACTTTGTAAAGTTTTAAAAAAATTTCAATCTGAAAAGCATTTCAACGTCAAAAGATGCGCTGTGATCCATCGATAAGGCTGGGGAGACTGTTTCTGTGGCTGGTCACTTTTCAGAGTAAAAAGTTTTGCTTTCCTCAAAATTTCCATGGAAATCGGTGAAAACCTCACTTTCGAAGAAATTCAAGCCACAGAAAATGCCTTTGCTCCCGGAGTGAAGACTCAGCATGCATATGTTTTGGTCAAACTTGTTAGGGAAGCGGTTATGTTGATCAAATCCATATAACGAAAATAGCAAGCTGAATTCTGGTTACTTGAAAAGAAGGACTAGATATTATGATTTTTTGTCTATCTGCAAAGTTTAATTCATTCATTAAGCTTTTCTGGAAAAAAGATTTGAATGCCGTTTATGGTTACAGTCTTTTTCAATCCGGAGTAGGTGAGTAGGTAAATCATAATAGGTGAACCATTTTCAAGTGGAGTAGCGCGTCCGCACCGCCATTGGCTCAGCGAGATAGATTAGAATGAAGAGACGCAGGCTGCAAAGCGGCACAAATCGTTGCGAAGCGGACTCCCGCCAGTCCAATTTCCGCCCGAACTGAGTTGAAACTTACTGATGCAGTTCCAACTAGGCAGATGCTAATGTATTTGCACGGATCCACTTACAGCATCCGTAGGGTCGCTGGTTCGAGAGAAAAATTGAATTCAGGCAGCGCAAGTGCTCTTAAAAACAGCATTATCGGAGAATCCAGAGCATAACGAATACTGAGATGCGATGTGACGGATCAATAAATGGTATGATCTCATACTTAACTATTCAACGTTCACCATCTCGCAGTACATATTGGAGAGAAAAATTGAATTCAGGCAGCGCAAACGCTCTCGAAAACGGCATTCTCGGAGATTTCCTCAAATTTGACCGAAGATTGGAGAACAGTTTTGAAAACAGTTCAGCTGACATAAACGGGAATAGCTCAGAAAACGAACGAAGGAATACGAATACTGAATTGGGATGAGAGGGGATCAAGGATCAATAAGTGGCATGCTTTCATACCTGCTTTCGCGAGAAGTATTGAAGGAGAAGATTGCTACTACTTCCCAAATATATGGAGAAGGCCGCTAATAGGGACAAAAATGATATTTGATATGATAAACAAAAATATATCGTTGCTTGTCTGAGTATGCAACCAAACGCCTTTTTTCTACCTAGAGACTCGAAAGATTAAGAAGTTGTTTTGAAGGCTAATAACTGATTTGCCTAGAACCCACAAAAAGCCTTTCTTCGAAGCAGCTCTCTTGTATCAATTACAGGCACAGCATACACACTGGATGTTAGAAAACGCTAATCTCACAAGGGAAGGTTATTTGGTCAAAGTGGCGTATCCATATATAATTTATACTATCGTATAGAGCATATAGCGCTGATTCCAAATCTGCTTTCATTTTGTGCAAAGCGACTCTGAAAGCGGAGTTCTCGGAATTGTTCGAAATAGGATTTCAATGATCTTGCTAGGGTAAACAGATGTCGTTCTTTGCGGCGCTTGAAAGGTGTAATGACTGGATGGTTTATCAGATTGAAAGTATTTATTGCATAAAACGTCCTGGTAATCATCTGGCGCCATTTGAGTTCACGGGTCAAAGTTCTGAAAGACTTTATTGTAGCAGTGCTTTCAAATTTTTGCATCAGAAATTCCATAACTCCTCTTTAAAAAGCTCTCTGCAGATAACGAAAGCGAGTTTAAATTCATGCTCTAAAAATTGTACACATGTGCAATTCCGTGCTTTAAAAATAGTACACATTTTGCATGGAAACGTCACTACGACCAAATATCCTTTCCTTGTCAGAAAAAGCACTCCATAAAAAGTAGATATTCCTCCGAGCGATACATTCTTGCACAGTCCCACTGGTGCTATATATACTCAAATGACTAAGTGGTAGTACTGAATAGAAAGCCATCGGCAATGATTTTACATCATAAATCTAATAAGGGAAGGACACCAATTAGATCCGCTCCTTTGAGACGATGCACATATGTTTGGAAATTAATAGCTTGGAACAACTGATTAACAGCTGATTACAAATACATTATTCCTAGCTGCTGAGCGTCAACTTGAAGCGAGTTATGATTGTGCCATTGTGAGTAATTGACATGATTTTGAATAGGGAAGGCGACCTGTAGGTGAAAATTTGTTCGAAGAATCCTAGGATATTACTAGCATTAGATTAGGTCTTTCGATCTTGGAAGGGAGCATTATGCACTTTTAAGACCACCTAGAGTCGACACCGTAGCATTAGTAAGTCGATGAGCACGAAATTTCGCACTGAAAAAAGACCATAAGTAGCTTCAAATTGATGCTCAGCACTTACGAACAGCATATCTGGAATCAGCGCTCCAAGCTGATTTCAAATACATGTTTCTCATCTCAAAAGGAGAATCTAAGTAAGTACTCTTTCCTTGTAAGCTGAAAACTGTCAGTATCTTTTCTTGTGATTTCTTACTTTAGAAAACTGTTCTGGATTTACAGAGAAAAAAGACCAGTCAAAAAAGTGAAAAGTACCTTACTTCATCTCATTAAATAAAGTGCGTGTAGGCTTACAGCAAGGACTGCTGCAGCAGACTGAAGTCGCGGAATTTGGAAAGTGATTTACATGAGTCGTTATTTTGCATATGACTTGTTTTATCTTATATATAAAGCTGAATGTCTGTTTGTCTGTATGTATGTATGTATGTCTGTCTGTCTGTCTGTGTGTACGTATGTTCCGAATAGAAAATTCCATTTCTGAACCGATCGGGACCAAACTTAGCACACATACACTTCGGGCCCCGGCGGGTGTCATGGGCTACTTTTCGTATCGATTGATATCGATTTTATCGATTTTTTGCAAAATTTGAGCTACGGAGCTGGGAGTTGGCACAGGGGGTAAGTGAGCATGGGGATTCCGAATACAATATTAGTTTTTAAAATAGTGCATTACTTTTATCGATTTTATCGATTTTTTTGCAAAGTTTGAGCTACGGGGCTGGGATTTGGCACAGGGGAGGGGGGTAATCGAGCATGCTGATCACCCCCGTGGGGGTGATCAGCATGCTCGATTACACCCCCCTGCCAAATTCCAGCCCCCTAGCTCAAATTTTGCGAAAAATCGATAAAATCGATAAAAGTAATGCACGGTTTTGAAAACAAATATTGTATTCGTAATCAGCATGCTCGATTACCCCCTGTGCCAAATTAAAGCCCCCTAGCTCAAATTTTGCGAAAAATCGATAAAATCGACATCAATCGATAACGAAAAGTGGACTGTGATACCCGCCGGGGCCCGAAGTGTATGTGTGCCAAGTTTGGTTCGGGTCGGTTAAGAAATGGAATTTTCTATTCGGAACATACGGCGGAGCCGGGTATGCCAGCTAGTACATAATAATGGAGACTCCACAGAATTATCTAATTTTCGAATGGACTGTGAAAATATTCAAGAAGTAGTTTACTCGCGCTCACCAGAAATTAAGAAGCTTCCCGAAATTCATTCGAAAAATATACACGACCATTTCCACTTTCTTAGACTATCAAGAACCTGATTACATTTTGTAAAATCTCGTCATATGTAACTTACGGATTATCAGGGATTTTCGATATGCGAAGTCCGGTTGTCGTTCCTTTTCCGTTGATTCGAAGGTGCATCCTACATAAGTTGTGGTTATGCGTACTACACAAAAGTACACTCCTCCTACGCATGATCACAAAATAGAGCACTGTGGTACCTTTCTGAAAGCCTGAAAAGCTTGTTGGAAGTTTGTCAGTATAAAAGTGCATGAGGGTATGTGAGCACAGCACCAGAAATGCTTCTTTGTTTTCTTATAGTATGTTGCAATCTTGAGCTTCGATCGGTAACGATTGACGATTTTTCAGCTACTGCTTGTATGCTTCACCTTCTTGGATTCTGCAGAACCCGGTTGCCCCTTGAAACATAATGAGTGGAGAGAAACTCTTACGAACAAATTCAAAGAGTACTGCAGACCACAGTATATACTGAGCTTGGTAAGTCTGCATTTTCATTTGATTGTTACTAACTATTATTTAAGTGTTAATGATTTTAACCAGCTTATCTCATGTAGCGGGGAAAAAAGACTAAAATCACGTATCATTACCTCCCCGAAAGCAAATGTACAAGTGATAACTCCCAGTTCACACTGCTTGAACAAACTTTCCGTTCACGAGTCACTAGGATTTTCGCTTAACGACCCAACTTAGTATCTTGCTCTCTTCTTTTAACATATGATTTTACCGGGCTTGAGTCAGCTAGCTTTCGCCCGTAGGCTCGTTGACACCCCAAAAAGGGTCATTATACATTACGAAGAAAGCAAGATTTTTAAGTATGAACTTTCTTTTCCGGTATTCTGTTTCTCTTGGAGCGGGGTCGTTCATGGGTTACAGTAATCTGGAGCGTTTTGGGTGTGTTTTTCTTTGTACACATCGCAATCTACCTGTGTTTGAGATGGGTGGTATTGTGCTTATTCGAATTTGCTTCTTTCTACCAAAGGTGCACCATGAGTGTAATTCTAAATAAATAAATGAATAAATAAAGTCCATCTATAACTTGTTTTTTATTAACATCAGACTATAACGGACTGGCTGAGAAAAGTTATCGAGAACTCTTTATACAACTAGTTTGTAGCACTTGACAACTCAATAAAAATTGCATATGAAGCTCAGCGAACTCAAATCTGTTCTTCAATAGTGGTCTTTTTTTGGTTCAAAGAATCTTATTTAAGAGATACGAAAGTTGGTTGGAGCCAGTCACTCTTGCATTTGCTTCGGGTTGGAAGGATACAAAAAACAAACTTCCAACAACAGAGAGACTTCGCGTTTTAAACCTCAAATATTCTCCGTAAGTTACACTAATAATAAACTATTTGCTCAGATCTCGCTTTGCTAAATGCTGACTTGTAGGTGCTTCAAAGAAATAAAAGAGATTGCAGAAGATATGCTCGAGGAAGTCATCAAGCAGAATGATAACAATAAACGGAAAACTTGCGCAGTAAGCAAAATTTAGAACAGCATCACACTCAAACTTTGGCTTTCTCAGACAACCACAGGCTCTCAGCCGACAGCCACAAAGCCACCGCGAAAACACACCAAAAGCGCGGTAGTCTCATCGCCTCACTGTCGCTTCCCGCTGAGAACTAGCAGCGAGCGGGCTGCTATAAAGCCTTCAGCGCGAAGCGAAACCGCCGCTTTCGCTTCGCGCTGAAGGCTTTTCGCTTTGCGCTGAAGGCTTTATAGCAGCCCGCTCGCTGCCAGTTTTCAGCGGGAAGCGACAGTGACTCAGATAATCGCCGGGGGCAGGCGGGCACCGGAAAAATAGTTTGCTGATCTCTCGCACCCCGCTCGCGGATTTTTTGCAAAGCAATCAAGACTTTTCGGAAGACCGCTTGCTGAATTCTCGATTCCTCAGAGATTCAGCAATATATCTGCAAAAGATAAGAGCGAAAAAAATTCAACAGGCGGTCTTTCAAAAATCCGCTGACTCAGCGAGCGGTCTTCCAAAAAGTCCCGATTGCTTTGCAAAAAATCCACGAGCGGGGTGCGAGAAATCAGCAATCTATTTTTCCGGTGCCCGCCTGCCCCCCGCAATTATCTGAGGAGGCGATAAGGCCACCGCGCTTTTGGTGGGTTTTCGCGGTGGCTTTGTGGCTGCCGGCTGAGAGCCTGTGATTGTCTGAGTTGGTCGCCGCAATTCTAGGGCTTTTCTTCAACCTCAGACAGAGTTTTGTTAGATGTGTGCCAATGTAAGCAGATATAGCCTAGTCTTGCACAAAAGCGTATCACTTATTGTTGTGAACGAGCTTAAACACAGCGGTTGAAAACTTACGTTGTTGCAGCGTATGGGTTGCTGCCGCTTAGAACAGCTGACTGTGCTCTGGGTTGGGCGTTTACTACACTGGGCATCTGCCTTCGTTCGAAATCAACCACTTGCCCTGCACTCCTAATTAAATCTCGAAAACAACAGAAACGAACTTTAAAGACAAAATTACTCAATTCTTCTGTGTGGTAATATCGCTCTTCAAAGAATCCAACCATTTTCCAGATGTTCCACAGAGGTAATTTTGCTTGTCAACCGCTCAGGGTAGCAACCGGCATTGAAAGAGGAACCGTAATCTACAGCTACAAAATTACAGTGTATTGTGCGTTCACTTATGCAAAATCCATATATGAATTCAACATTCCAAAACTGGTTACTTTTGATTAAATACCTGTGTATTAGATCTTAGAGAAGAAAGTTCCGGGGCACCAACGAAAATTTTTTTTTTCAAATCGTTGTAACTTCAAGAAGATTGATCCTTTGTTGAAAACACAAATTTCTTGCAAAGACACATTTCATCTACAACAAATGTTTGTCTTGTTGGCTTCTCAGCGCCTCATTATGGTCCACCAGCATGCGCAAAAGGGAAGAAGGTCAAAAAGCCTGCTCAAAAATTAGAAGCGATTTAGAAACTATGCTTACCTCTAGTGAAAGGTATAAACAACATTTTCAAAATTTGACCGAGCGCCAAAAATGCGTCAGAAAATGAAATTTTCAAAAGCGTTCCAGAACTTTCTCTACAACCAGATAATATAGTCGCTATTGTTTTGTACACAATTAAAAGTAAAGTTTTGATCTTACCTCTCTCATTTGCTCGTTGCGAGGGCTTAGATACATATGTTAATAAGCTCAATCAGGTAAAAAGGTAACATATTCAGTGCCGATTCAAATTTTTCACAGTATCATGCGGTTCTTATCTTACATTTAAAAATTAAGCTGAGAGGCAAGTGCATGAAATGTGGGCGGAAAAAAGGTGTTAAAAAACAACGAGAGAAGCCTGGCAAATTCATCTTTCAGAACCGCAAAAACTGCTACTTTTTGAACAAACTTAAACGTTCATTTTATTTTATTTGTGTAATGAACTTTCTAAAATGAAAGACAGAAAAGTGAAGTTTCTTTGCTGTATGGTTATCATGCGGTCTCAAGCGGCCGTAATATGTTGAAAACAATCTGATTTTATTGAGTAGAACTGACAGTGTCTCATAATGGGTTGTCCTGCAATGAATATCCTTTTATCTGCGTAATTTTCTTTTGGTTGTAAGTGGTTATACATTGAAAATTATAACATAATCCACTGCTTCCGCCTTAACGCTGTCTACATATGTGTGCAGTTACGTAAATTCGTCTAGTTTGTCACTTTTGTTCCTATGCAAAACTATCTATTAGGTTGTCCGGAAAATAATGCCCGTTTTATTTCAACCGCAATAATTCATACACTTCTCATTTCTAAACAGGTCGCCAAGCACCATTCGATAGAGCGAAGCAAGCTCTACAAGATGGCCATCTTCTTTTTGCAGCAGCTCTCATCCACCTCGGGTTTCGAGCCAAAAACTAAAAAGACTCAGCAGCCAGAAAAATTGAAAAAAAATCGTAACTCAGTTCATAAAAATCCTACAAAAATTCTTACTGCTTACGTAAACACTATCCACATAAAACATCTACATACGCCTTTGCAGTATTTTTCATTCTGTTAGGAATCAAAAAAACGAAAATTTTCGTGCATTTGCCAAAATAATGTTGTGCCGTCCCAGCGTAGGTAGTTGTATACTACAAACCTGTAGAAGTACAAACGTAAATTTTCAGCTCTTTACAAGCTTTAGTTTTCGAGTAATATCGAATATAGTTCTCCTTAGTCAGGTGGTCCAAGCTAAAATTCAAATTTCTCGAGAAGTAAAGCTTGTAGAGAGCTGAGAATTTACGTTTGTACTTCTACAGATACTCGTCTTTCAGACTGCAAAGGAGCTCTATCTGAGAATGGAAAAATAAAGGAGTAAGACTAGTAGTTTTCAGAAAAGCAAGAAAGGAGTTTGTATACCTTCAATTTTGCTGTGCAGTCAAATGAAACCAATCCCTTTTTGTTCATTCCGTACTGAGATTGTAAAGTGGACTTTGTACTATCGGATGGTTCTAGCTGCATTTGCAAGAATTTGTTCTTTTTGCAAAATATGATATTTTTGGGAAAAAATGTGCGTAGAGCAACTAGCTTAAGTTCAAAACCAACTTTGAGACCACAGACATAAAAGCTTTTTCAAGTGAAAAGCAATGCTCTATTTATGAAACATGTAAAAAATATCATAATGACCATTTTTTCTCAGGCGCGCTCAGATAGGCCAAATTACCACTGTTTTTCAATATACTGCTTCGCAAGCATTTCATCGAAAAATTGCAAATTTTTCTTCAACAGAACTATGAAATTTCACAGTTAACAATGTTAGAGGCGAAGGCTTACTCTACTTTACTGCGCATTTTCAAAGCAAGGGAGAGCGTTTCCAAATAGACTCATATCTTGTACAGTCGTGCCCGTTTTCGGAGTACACTTCAATTGACAAGTGAATATGAGATTTCTTTTAGGGATGACGTGGCCAAATTGTGATTTTCGAAATGATTTAATTTATTTTGGAAATTAATTTTATCTGAATTGGAAGTTTTATTTACTGTTATTGTTATTTACTTGTTATTTACTGTTATTTCACAATGATAGTGGTTGGTGAAAACAGATACATCCTTGATTTACCGTCAAGCCCGCCTTGTGTCCTTCCGGCATTCATTCAGAGAAATACGCGCCGTTTATCTTGACGCACCTTGTAGATACCAAATAGCACATTACAAAAAAGTTGTACAGTACAAACTGAGCGTTTGTCAGCCTTGTAATTTCTTATTTATCCGTTTTTGTAATCTCTGAAAAATAAATGATAGGGCGTGCGACGATTCTCGAAAAAAGATGTAACGTCCAAAGCTGATGAATGAGAGGTTTCCACTCGCTATTTTGATATTTGTGGAACCCACTGCTTGTGCATGAGTTGTAAGATATTTTAGAAAATAAGGTGAAAAATTATAAATCAAAGAATCGAAAGCTGAAAGTACTTCGCTGTTGTTGGGGACAAAGAAGAATTTTAGCCAATTTGTTTTTAAAGCCAAACCACCATTCGAGAACTCTTGAAGACATGCTTTTATAGAGTTGTATGTATCCATAAAAGTTTTTTGAGTTCTTGTCATTTTTTACATCTCTTCAGAAGGACTGCATGAAGCGACTGTTTGAAGGATGTATTAGGACTCGAGAAGCTTTTTCGTTTTTGCACTCTTGTCTTTGAAAAAGCAGGACTCTGTCCAGATCCTACCGTTTGTCATCAGACAAATTCCTGTATTCAGCAAATCTCTGGCAAAACTACTATAATTTTCTCATACTTTTTTCTTGTTGAATAATTTCAGAGCAATCGATAAAACCTAAAAAGGAGTTTTTGACAGGCTGCTACTTATTAAGCGCTCTCAATTTTCAGTGGGCTCCAAGAAATGAAAGAAGGTCTAGGGAAAACATAGACAAAAATTATTTTGCGCAGTCAAGCCCTTTTTTGACAGCTAAGTTTCTTGAATGTGGTTTGGCGGCATCCTAAGCAAAGATGGCGTCCATTCTAGTTGTATGTGCAACTCTGCTCAATTTTCAAATTTTAACAGCGGGTTTGTAGAAAAATACCGTAGTTCTCTGCTCCAACTGCAGAACCATTTTTTGACATATCAGCCCTTGATACTTTGTCAAAGTATGGCACCAATATCCAGTGGCCGTATTCATCAACGAAACCCGTGGGTTCCGGAACCCACTGGGTTAGTGCTTTTGATGAATATCGATTCTACTCCAGGAAAGAATCGATATTCATCAAAAGCACTAACCCAGTGGGTTCCGGAACCCACTGGTTTCGTTGATGAATACGGCCACAGGTCTCAAAAGATGAAAAAAACTTTCTAAATGACGTAGTAAATTTCATTAACTATGGCATACCTTGCTCCGCCCTGCCCTGTCGATATACTGTCGCTGTGCCTGTCCCAGTCCTCGCCAAAACCCTTTCCCTACTATATTTTCGTAATCAGCATGCTCACTTACTCCCTTGTGTCTATCCCCAGCCCTGCAAGTCAAACTTTGCAAAAATCGATAAAACAGTAATCGATAATTACAAAAACTATGGTTGTATTCTTAATCAGTATGCTCACTTACCACGTGTACCAACTCCCAGCCCGTAGAGTAGACTTTGCAATCAATCGATAAAAATCGATAATATCGATATTGATTGATAATGAAAAGAAGCCTACGACACCTGCAACACAGAGTGTATGTGTACAAAGTTTGGCCCGGATTGGCTCAGAGATAAAAATTTTCATTTGGAACATACGTACACACGCACGTACACACAGACACACAAACAGGCATTCAGCCTTATATGGAAGATTTAATTTGAAAATACTTTTGATGTGCGTCTTTCCACCGTTATAGAAATTTCTCACAACTTTTTGTCAATCTATAGAAAATGTAAATTTCTACTGCTAAAGGATTAGCGAAATAAAATTTAATTCACCCGTATAAACTTACCTATCTTCTTTGGATCATCCAAAAAAGAAATTAGAATTTCCGCTGGCACGAAGTTGAAAATGTAGACTTAAGTTCAATCAGCAACCACGTGCTAATACTTGGTTTAGAAAGATAAAATATCACGAGACCTTTCTTTTGACTCTCGGCAAAAAATCGCAGTGTTTAAGTCACAGTGGAATTACCCAAATGGGTAACCAGCATACCTTCGATAGTCTGGAGACAGGGCGTCAAAAGTGAAGGTTGTTTGAACATCTGCCCTCGTAAAAAAGTGAAGGTTGTTATAGAAGATCAGAGAAGAAAAGAATACATAAAACGAATATAAAAAGCAAAAGAAAATGCTCAAAAGCGGACAAAAACGCTGCAATAAGGCTTAAAATCTTTCATTTCGCGGCTTTTCAAAGTGCAAGTTTTCGCTTCAGGACCAGCAATTCGCAACACGGGGTTTTGATTTTTGATGCGTCCTTTGAATTTTTACCCCCTCATTGACGCTCCTGTTCCCTGGGACGTTGTCTGGATTGTTGCGCTTATTGTTCTGAGCAACAATCGCCCAAGCTGGAAAAAAATCGATGCGAAAACACAGGAATAGAACAAGGTAAAGAAAAACGCACTTTTTACGATTTTTCGCAAAAAATTCCACAATAATCGAAGAGATAAAGGCTGGGTGGTTGTCTGCATTATGAATAGAAGCAAGATCTATAGAATGCACGAAAAAACCGCGTGAAAATAGCTAACCTACGAGAAAAACAAGAGATTTTCGAAAACAACGTTTTTGCCGGATTTCTCGCTCAAATCAATAAATGTGCTTCTGGGACGTTGTCAGCGTGAAAATAGAGATCAAGAGCTTCATTTTGATGTATAGCTTGCTAAAATTGGGTTCGAAACAGCGAAGAAAAGGGTACCAGAGCCAAATGCCCCGCGCCCCGCGTTTGGGGTAGCGAGGTAGCGCGCAACGCGCGGAGACGCAGACGAGCAGCGGAGACAGACCAGAGCCGACGGGGCATTTGGCTCTGGTCGTAGATCTCCGTGGGGTCTCGACGAAACCCCGCAACATTATATATCATTCTGATCGCCATGACACGACGACGAGAACTGACAACGTCCCAAGCTTTGAAAGTCACTCATTAATAAGATAGACCTGCGTTTTCGTGCGCGACTCTCTCCGCAAGATTTAAGCGCAGTTTCTCGTACTTATTTAGCTCCAATAGCTTTCCTAAACTTCCGAAACTCAATTTTGTTCAAATGAGAGATTAACTAGGAAATTTTGTTCTGAATTCTGGCGAAAATCCCACAGAAACCTTTTTAAAGGTAAAAAAAGGCTATAAAAACGCAAATTCTCGATTTCGCTGAGATAAGCTAGAGATATTATTCGCTATATTTGCTTCATTAACATTCGTTCCGATATAACCAGGATAATAACATCCAGGGCGAAGCCCCGGATGACTTCTGCTTTTTCCAGGTGAAGGTTGTGTTTCCTCATAGCCCTCAAAATGAAGGTTACCGGAGTACGTGGCTCTATGTATCGAGGGTATGGTAACCAGTATAGCAAAAAGCTGTGTACAAAAGGTGGGAGCCATAAATTTTCCCGTTCTTACCGCAACTCTGTAAGCTTATGATTTTTGCTTGTGAGAAATCAACAGCAAATTTAGATTTGCCTTAAAAGAATTGTCGATTATTGGTCTTGAAGGCAGTCCGAAGATGCTGCATCAGTTACAAACTTTATTTTTGTGTTTGATAAGGAAGTAATCGAGCTTTGGTGGGTTTCTCAGAAACCACGGGACCCCTATACGAATCCTTGAATATTGGGACGTATCAGCTATTGATACTCTGTCAAAGTATTGGCACTAATATCAAGGGCGCCAGAAGCGAATAAAATCTCCAATCTTCTAATAGTTCTGATTAACTAGCTGACGTATCCGGCTCCGCCCGCCCTTGTCGATATATTCTCGCTGTCCCTGTCCCAGAGCTGCAAGAACCCTTCCCCCACTATATTTTCGTAATCAACATGCTCGCTTCTCCCCTGTGCCGGTTCTCAGCTCTGCAGGTCAAACTTCGCAAACATAAGATAAAACTATTATAGTATTCGTAATCAGCATGCTCGTTTACCCGTTGTGCCAACTCCCAGCCCTGCAGATCAGATTTTGCAATTAATTGATAAAAATTGTTGAGTTCGATATTGATTGGTAATGAAAAGAAGCCTACGACCCTTGCGCCGCCTCGAAGTGTATGCATTCAGCCTTGTGCATAAGATTTGATTTAAAAATACTTTTGATATATGTCTGTCCACAATTATAGCAAATTCTCAGAATTCTTTGTTAGTTTATAAAATGCAATTTACTACTAGCGAGTTAGCAAGATAAAATTCACTTCTCTCCGTATTGTCCAAAGTAATAAATTAGAATCTTGCCGCTGGTAGAAAAGTAGAAAAGCTCTCGAGGCTTTCTGGATTTTTGCAAGAAATCCATGCATGAACAACCGAAATGAGTGTGCGTCAATCACGAATGACTTTATGCCTTTTATGGCATTATGTGAGTTGAAGAATGCCACTGATTAATATCAATATGGTATACACTGTATTCCATACTAGTGGCACTCGAGGACGGCCGCATTCAACATCCACCTGAGCGGCAGCGGCGGAGGAGGTCAGTTCGTTTTTTGCGTACTTGCGTATTTTTCTTTGTAACAATCGGGGGTGGAATCGAGGCTGGCCAGAGGTGGAGGAGGTTTGTGGTGGGGTAGAGCATAAGATCTAAATCTCCTACCACTTTAGGCCTCTGAAGAAGACGAAATCGTCGAAACGTTAGGCCGCCACTACTAACAATAAATCTACTAACCTCGTGCTGGCATACTAACTACTCACCACTTACAACTAACTATGCCGAGGTTAAGAAAGGAGGAAACATGGAAGTAAGGGCAGACATTGGCGATGTTATCAAAAAATCATAAGATTAGTCTACCAAATTCCGCTCTTCTTTCTGAAGAACTAAGCCGTGCGGTGCAATGCACACATTTTCGAGCAAAGGTTATGATTACAAACTGCCATTTATCCATCCTCCTTTCATTCTCCAATAATTTTGAATAGCTGACTCAAGCAGTATAAGTGGGCCCACAACTTTGATCCAAAATTTTCGAGGACGTGTCCATAATTGTCTCATTAGGTGCAAACAATAGGAAAGGAAAATTGTTATAGTTTTATAAAAAGACTTGCGTGAAATTACTATGTTAATCCTAATTTCTCGATGAGCTAATGAAAAAATACCAAGAGAGCAGTGGCGTACCCAAGATTTCGGCTCGGGGGGGGGGGGGGGGGGGCAAAAATTTTCTTCAAATAAAGGTGCGTGGCCTCAGCTACGCGCCCCGAAAAAATTTTAGGGGGGCTTCTCAAAATTTTTGCGGGCCCCAACCCCTAAAATCTGGAAGAAGGGGGCGTGGCGTTAGCCCCCCCCCCCGAAAAAAATTTTTATAAGGCCAATCTGAATTTTTAAAAAAATTTAGAAATTATTTCAATTGTTTACAAAAATAAACAAGTCACTTGCACATTTTTATAACTCATGTAAGTAACTTTCAAAAATTTCGCGACCCGTTCTCGGAGGGGGGGGGGCGCCCCCTCGGTACGCCACTGCAAGAGAGAAATATGATTCCATGTAGCCTTGTCATTTCTTGTTTTTTTTTTCAAAATCTACAGTCAGTGTATAAATCTCATATGCGACTTTCAGTAAATCTTGGCATCAGAATGTCCTTGCTTGGAATAGTTTAGTCTCCAGTAAGATTGCTAAAACATTTATTTTGGGGTGACGTTTGAGCAACTCGCCTTCTCGCAAATTATAAGTGCGGCACAAATAGGATTCATTCTCCCGAATGTCTCATCGAATGGAACAGATACGAAGAAGTTGATAGAACGGATGCTGCCTAGGATTAGCGGCGCACTTAAGACTTTGCTGAGTGTCTATCAAATCACACTGATAAACGTATCGATAATTAGAGAGCTACTAGGTCTGCGGTTAGCATAATTCTGCATAAGTCAGGAAAGGCGCGAGTTCATTGGTTACGACGATGTGGGGTTCTTACAGGAAATTCAACAGGCTTTCAAAGTTTTATGCGCCGCAAACTTTTTCTTCACTTGACAGAATTGACACCGAAATGTCAAACTGTGAACCATTATGCTGCATCCGACGAGTGCAGATGTAGGTAGCTTTTGCGCATCCCAGCCTTTACTCCTTAATCTCAGCTCACAGTGGCCTTTCCGTTCTTCCGATTATTGATGGCCACACAATTCACATGTTATAAGGTAGATGAAGCCTGAGCACAGTTTCCTAGCTTGTTTGCTTTGAAGATTTTGTAGTTTGGTGTTACCAGTATAGTACGCTCTCATGCGGGTGGCGGTCAAGATGAACGATAGCATGTGCCAGCCGCTAGCTGGGTACTGTACGCGGTGCGCTAATCGCTCCGCCCCCTTGTCAATTAGCCTAGGAATGCGTTGCAGCTATTGGAAAACTCTCTAACTTCGCTTATGTAATATGTTATATGTTCTCTGGTTATGAAACCTGGGCATTTTCCTGAAGTCATATACTTTGTCATAAGCCACTCAGGTTTGTTACGATGTTTATTTGGTCTAACGTTTCGGCAATTACGACCAACACATCAACTGTTCATTGATTTCCAAAAAAAGAAACAAACAATCAAAACAAGGTTTTGTAAATAGTCAAGCTTCACCCCAGTTTGCAACAAGCATATGTTATCTCACTATCAAAAGTTATTTTTACTTGACGGTATCGTCCGAGAAACTCGTCCGCCGCAGTAGGGCGGAGCTTCGAGCGAACACGTTATTGCCAGTTCATGACCCGGCGCGCCACTGGTACCAGCTATCGTTCATCTTGACATATACCCCTCTCATGCGTATCAAGCTGTATGTTCGGGGTGGCAAATCTACAACTGGCAGCGACTCCTGCAGGCCTGATTTGCTCACTCACGCTTATATCACACTATTCAGAGCGTCCAAACAGAATTGAATGTCCGAAATGAATGGAATACAGAATTGCACCTCACTACTTTGAGCTTCGCCGTGAAGAGTGCTGTGGCATACCGTAGCACCTCTGCCATAGGTCTCAGTTGATCTGCGCTATTTGGAGAGCTCCTTGAACTGGTGATGTTCTGAGGGTGCCCTGAAACAACACCGTTCGAGCTTTGCATAAGAGGTTCAAAAAAACGCTACGCTTAATGCGGATAGGGAATGGTCCCAAAACTGTTTTCTGCCGCTTTTCTTTTTATACCACCCGGTCTTGCTACGTTCGTTAGTCACTGGTCCGTGACCCGCATTCGGCAAAGTCTTATGTACAGGGCTTTTCAACCTGAGAGTCGCAAGTTTCGCTTGCGCGGCTCCTCCAACGCGGCCGCCTCGCTCAGGCCGCGCGCGGCGTTTGCTGCGTATCGCCCGGATTTCGCCAAGCTTCAGTCGACGCGCAGCCAGCGCCACGAATGCTGCGCGGACCTAAGCGTGGCGTCCTAGCGGGGCGGGTGGGACACTCAGGTTGTAAAGCCCTGTAAGCTGTCTCCTGGGCAGCATCGTTTCCTTTGCACGTCATTTCATGCCTGTTCCCTGCTTGATGAGACAACTGGAAAGGTAAGCCTCTTTGTTCTTGACTTACAGGCTCCGAAGAAGGCGAATTGGTGGAAAAGTCAGGCAAAATAAAAAATTAACGATCTTGCGGAGGCTAAACTACTTGAAGCGAGATATATACGGTTAGTTTTCAAAAGTATAAAAGTCTTTGAAAGTCTCACCAGTACACACGATCATTTCACTGCATGATTGATAAGATGAAACTCAAACAATGAAAAGTTTCCAGAAGGCGCTATTTTGAGCATTCTACTCGTGTGCTTATCTCTGAGAAAAGATATTTTGAGTACCCTGGTCGCCTGGGAAGAATTTTCAAATAGAGAAGGAGCGAAATCTGAAATAAAAAACAGTGATTGATGGTGGTGAATGGCAAGAAAAACAGATATTTCACTCAGCTTTTTAGACAAATGTATCTTAAGTAGTATAATCAATTTAGACGAGGAAAAATACCATCACAGTTTAAGGTACTTTTTTCACCAGGCCATGCATGGTAAATGTGGGTGAGAAGTTCATTAGATTAATATGAGTTTCCGTCCTCTGTTTTAAAAGAATATGACAAAGGCGATATATGAACAAAACACAGACTCATCAAAGGTCAACTTGAATATGAGGCGATCTCAATGTGCATTCGGTAAGACTTTCTGCTTTCTCATCTTTTGTGTTCCTCTGTCAGCGTGCAAGCATAGAAAAAGGCTATGAAGAATTTTTTAAAATGATTTATATCGTCTATACGTCTGTGAAGTCTGAGCTGTACCTTGACCCTGTGCAAGGTATTACTCAACTTTATTCGAAATGCTGCAAAACGGTTTTCAGATGACCGAAAATATCAACGCAAATCAACAGAATATGGTCAATGTTCAGTTGTAGTGTTCTGCAGTCTTCTAGATGTGCACAATGTTTTTCAACGTCAAAGATCGGGGCTATGCTGGCCAATCTTTTGGCCCTTTCGTCATCGTTGAAACCAGAAATCAGACTTACAGATACTCCAATCTCTCAGATTCACCACCATGAGATTTATAAAGCTAGGAAAATTTCTACAACCAAACATTGAAAGTTTTCCTCATGTACCAACCTTGTGATGGCATACAAAAGCCAAATGCCATTATTTCTTGCAGTGTTTTGGATTTTTGGTTGGCATCTGAGAAGAGCTTGTTTAGGCATTGAGTTAAGGAAGAAATTTGGCCGCTATAACATATGAAGTGTTCGAGCTTTTGCAGATATTTTTACAAGGGAAGGATACCAGATCGCAGTGGCGAATCGAAATGTATGCCTATTACTAGTGCGTCTTGTTGAGCCCAAATCTTACTTCCATATTTGCTAAGCTCTTCTCCAGAAGAAGTTATGAGCGTTTGAATGTCCAAGTTTGGGGGAAAAAATCCAGTACCACATCTTCCAGAACTATCTGTTCGAAAACATTTGTGTGTTCTGCTTGGAGTATGTATGCATTCCTTGTAACAAATGCACTCAAAACTATGCCTATTAATCACGCTCAAGCTGGTTTTCAAAGGACATTACGCGTCAAAACCCATTGACTTCACGTCTTTAACCGTCCATACCTTCTTCTAGAAAAGTTCTTAGCAGAAAAGGAAGGCAGATTGGAAATAGCTCATCAAACCGCATCTAATGATATGCATACCTTCGATAGTCTAGAGACAGGGCGTCAAAAGTGAAGGTTGTTTGAACATATGACGTCATAAATAGTGAAAGTTGTTTGAAGAAGATCAGAGAAGAGAATATGACGTAAAACAGATATAAAAAGCGAAAGAAACTGTTGAAAACCGGATAAAAACGCTGCAAAGAAGTCTGAAATCTTTCATTTGGCAGCTTTTCGAAGTGCAAGTTTTCGCTCCAGGACCACCAATTCGCAACACGGGGTTTTGGTTTTTGATGTGTCCTTTAGATTTTTACCCCCGCAATGACGTTCTTGTTTTCTGGGACGTTTCTGGGGCAGAAGAGCAGCGGAGACAGACCAGAGCCCGACGGGGCGTTTGGCTCTGGTCGTAGATCTCCGCGGGTTCTCAACGAAAGTCTGCAACATTATATATCATTCTGATGATCATGACACGGCAAGGAGAACTGACAACGTCCCAAGCCTTGAAAATTGCGCGGCTTTTTGCGCAAGATTTAAGCGCAGTTTCTCGCTTTTATTTAACTCCAATAGCTTTCCTAAACTTCTGAACCTCGATTTTGTTCAAATGAGAGGATAACTGAGAAATTTTGTTTTAAATTTGGCAAAAATTCCACAGAAACCTTATTTTTAAAGTAAAAAAGGCTATAAAAACGCAAATTTTTGGTTTCGCTGAGGTAAGCCAAAGATATTATCCCTATTTTTGTTTCACAAACATTCGTTCCGATATAATTAGGATAATAAAATCCGGGGCGAAGCCCGGATAACTTCTGTTTTTTTTCCAGGTGAAGGTTGTGTCCCCCCATGTTACCAGAGTACGTGGCTCTATGTATCGATGGTATGAGGAAAAGGTAACATCAAGTAGGTTTTTAATGTTTGTGAAGAGCTCAATCAAATTCATCAAAGAGTTTTGAGAAAGTCCAAGTATTGTATAAACAGAAGTACATTTAAAAAATCTGCAGGAATCACTCGCAACCGCATTGATACAAACCGAAAGTCAAATTTCTTGAAGCTGTTTGCGAAAATTTTCTTCAAAGATATATTTGACGACTTGCTCGAATACCAAACTAAATTAGTGTCCAGTGATTAAAGCCTTCTGCAATGAGACTTATTTTTAGATCCTATGAAACCTAAACAGAAAGTAAAATTTCTTACAAGGGAATAGAAGACGAAGTGGCCAATCCAAACAAGTTGCATACCATTCGATGCAACTTAAAAAGCTGGTTTCAAAACTGTCTTCCATATCTGCAGAGCGTCTTTGTGAGCGAAGTTATGACCAGCTTTAGTGCGAAAAAATCGTACACTGAAAACGCGATATTAGGCACATTATTGCCCTTTTCGCTCACCTCTAGGTAAAGGTCATATAAAGTGACCTAGCTGCATGTTTTGGTCTATCACTGAGCCGAGAATGGCTCTGTACGGCCAAGTTTGCCCTTTACACTCACAATTTCTTAGTAAAATAATGGCCTTTAACGGCTTATAATTCCATCTACAAAAGTGGTCTGCGGATAAGGAAAACAGATTTGGAGTCAGTGTTTTATGTTGCATCTAATGGTATGCAGCTTGCTTGCATTGGCCACTTCGATTTCTAATCATTCCCTTGTTAGTGCATTCTTTCTACATGCATGTAGAATTGAATTTGGATTTGTTCACCGCTAACTAAACTTCTAATTCTCGATTTGCCAAAATAAATTTTCTATCAAGATATAATTCACTCTCTCAACTTGATTCTGTGGAATTATCTGCCAACAAAAAACAAAATGAGGTTTATAGCAAACCAAAAAATCACTTGTTTCAGGTTTCAAGTTTTCTAATGAGATACATATTTATACAAAAGATACATATTTACATATTACATATTTAATACATAGGATACATATTTATGCAAAAGTTTGGTTACTCGACAAATATCGAAACTGCGCTCAGTTTTTGGAAGTTCTTAGTTCCCAAAGACGAAATCATTATCTTTGCACACATAATGCTTATTTCAAGCCGTCGACAGCACTTTGAGTATACTACTGAAGATAGCTGAAATCGTGAGGCGCGGTACAGTCGCTGTATAGTATAACTGCAAGCACAATTTCTAATTTTTACACTTATCTTACCAATTTTCTTAATTCTTCCGAAATATTAGGTTGCCCCGAAAGTTTTGTACGTTTTTTCAAACAACTATAAACCCAACACAATAAAGATCTGAAGAAGCTTCAACATGCTCTTATGAGTCCGTTTTCAAACCATAATCTTGTATGCTTTCTTCGATAATTGCCAAAAATCTTTACACGTCAATTTTATCTTCTCAAAGTTAGGCTAATTCTTGAAAAGTCATTCCACAGTTTCGGAAAGGGTTAGGTATGGCTCGAACAGAGCAATTCTTGGACTACAACGTAATACTTTTATATTCTCCTAATCTGCTGCTTTTAGCTTTAAAAAATACTAGCTGGCTTACCCGGCTCCGCCGTATGCTCCGAATAGAAAATTCCATTTCTTAACCGATCCGGACCAAACTTGGCACACTTACACTTCGGGCCCCGGTAGGTGTCACAGTCCACTTTTCGTTATCGATCGATGTCGACTTTATCGATTTTTTGCAAAATTTGAGCTAGGGGGCTGGGATTTGGCACAGGGGGGTAATCGAGCATGCTGATTACGAATACAATATTAGTTTTCGAAACCGTGCATTACTTTTATCGATTTTATCGATTTTTTGCAAAATTTGAGCTAGGGGGCTGGAATTTGGCAGAGGGGTGTAATCGAGCATGCTGATCATCCCCACGGGGGTGATCAGCATGCTCGATTACCCCCCTGTGCCAAATCCCAGCCCCGTAGCTCCAACTTTGCAAAAAAATCGATAAAATCGATAAAAGTAATGCACGATTTTAAAAACTAATATTGTATTCGGAATCCCCATGCTCACTTACCCCGCTGTGCCAACTCCCAGCCCCGTAACTCAAATTTTGCAAAAAATCGATAAAATCGATATCGGTCGATACGAAAAGTAGCCTATGACACCCGCCGAGGCCCGAAGTGTATGTGTGCCAAGTTTGGTCCGGATCGGTTCAGAAATGGAATTTTCTATTCGGAACATACGTACACACAGACATACAGACAGACAGACATACATACAAACAGACATTCAGCTTTATATATAAGATTTATTCGGAGGTCTCGTTTTTGGCAAACTCATGAAACACGTAACTGCCGCAAATACACGAAAGCAATTGAAGTTTCTGTGACTGAATGATTCTTATTAAACATAATTAATTCAACATAACCAGGTTTGGTCTGCTTTGAAAAAGCAGCTTTTTGGAATTTTCGATACTTTTAAGTAGAAAACGTAATCAAAAAGGCGATGAAATCGATAAAAGTAATCGATAATCCTGAAAACCAATATTGTATTCGGAATCCCCATGCTCGATTACCCCCCTGTGCCAACTCCCAGCCCCGTAGCTCAAACTTTGCAAAAAAATCGATGAAACCGATAAAAGTAATCGATAATTCTGAAAACTAATATTGCTTTCGGAATCACCATGCCCACTTAACCCCCTGGGCCAACTCTCAGCCCTGTAGCTCAAACTTTACAAAAAAAGATGAAACCGATAAAAGTAATCGATAATTCCGAAAACTAATATTGCTTTCGGAATCCCCATGCTCGGTTACCCCCTATGCAAACTCCCAGCCCCGTAGATGAACTCTGCAAAAAATCGATAAAAATCGATAAAATCGATATCAATCGATAACGAAAAGTAGCCTATGACACGCTCCCTGCCCCGAAATATATGTGTGCCAAGTTTGGTCCAAATCGGTTTAGAAATAATTTCTATTCCGCACATACCTAATACATACCTAATACATACCAGTTGCGGTCGCAGGATTTCGGACTGAGGGGGCGCGCCAAAAAAATTTTTTGAATGAAGGTGCGTGGCTAGCGCCACGCACTCCGAAAAAAATTTTGGGGTGCTTCTTAAATTTTTGCGGCCACATACCCCCCAAAATTAAGAAAAGGGGGGCGTGGCGTCAGCCACCCCCCGAAATTTTTTTAAAGGCTAATTTGAGTTTTTAAAAACTTTTAAAAATTATTTTAATTATTTACAAGTAAAAACAAGTCACTTGCACATTTTTATAGCCCATATAAGTAACTTTCGAAAATTTTGCGACTCATTCTCGGGGGAGGCGCGCCCCCCCACCCGCGCCCCCCCCCCTCGGACCGCCACTGGTACATACATGCATACAGACAGACATTCAGCTTTATATATAAGATATCGTTATCTTTTATTGTTAGTCTTTCTTTCCTTGGAAAGTAGTTTGAAGCTGTTTTGAACAAAAGCTTAAAAGCACCGTCTACCTACAAGGAATCCATGATTTTTCGATGTCTCACATCAGCGGTCCCCTCAACGGTATAACCGCCCAATTCGCGCTGTCTGAAGATGTTTCCAAAGCGAGAAAATCGCTCCAAAATCTTTGGAAAACCTATTCGCCACTTGGCTCCTTTCTAGCAAGTAGGTGGTACGTTCCTCCCTCCCACTCAGTAAATTCGCCTAGCAGCCGCAAAGCTCAAAAAATCGATTGAACCATGCGAGAGTGCGTCTCTGCCCTGCGATGGACCCGCAGCTGGCCCGCGACTGACCGGCAGGCGCAAGGAGTGTTCGTCTGCTGCGGATTCTGAAGGGCATCCAAAACTCAACAACTTATACTTTCGTTCAATTTTAAGCCTGGATGCGTACTCGGCGGGCGCAAGAGGTGCTAAAAAACAAAATTTCAAAATCGAGGATTTGGGTAGACAGTGACTTTGAAGGTTGATCAAGTGGTCGTTGATGTTAATTACTCCTTTTTTCTAGAGTTCAGCGCTAAGCCAATCATAGAACATTCAGATATTCATAATATAGTACAGTTTCATAGTTTACTAAATTTGATGATGGCTCATCGTTACTATGATTGACAAGTCCTACATTAAAATGCATAGTTTCTGGTGGCAAAGCCGCTCTGATGTCTTTGAATCCTCAAGCGAGTTGCATCCTTCTTGGATACAGTAATCATCATAGCAAACATTAGATTGCAAATAAAGTTTTGCTAATTCTTCCTATTTATAATTATACAATTTATGCGCATAAGGATGACTTTAGAATTGTTACAATCTGGCGCCAGCTGCCAGTTACGTTACACATTTTTGCAAAAATAACCCTATACAAGAACTTCATGCAGACTACATACATTATTAGTGCTGACTCAAGGGAACAAATGTTGGGCAGAACTCGAAAGGTGAAAGATTTTTAAATACTGCGGCCAGTAAAGGTATTGCAAGTTATACAATTCGACTGATTTCTAAAAATTCTTTCGTTTAAAAGCTAAGGATGTAGCTGGATATTTACTTTACTCTACGCCATTTTGATTTTTTTTTTCAGAGAAAAGAATTACTTGCCTGAGTTTGTCTTCCCGACTGCTGCATGCGTCTTAAAGCTCAAAGAATAAAACAAATTCATCCAACACATCGAAAATGTTTCTCTTCTTCGCCTTCTAGGATCGATCCAATCCCTTCAATCCAATTTCAACTTTCATAGAGTGGAACATACAACAGGAAATAGGCTACTACAGAGTACAGAAAACCCAGAAAATAGAGTTTATGTTAATACGGTTAAGAAAACTATAAATGGAAATTTTCCAGAAGACTTTCACAAGAATTCTGTAACTCTTTCAAGAATGCTAGAAGTACCCAAAATGTACATGAAACTCTCGGCAGCCCATTATAGTGAAAACAATTCATAAACTTCTTGATCTGGTCAAGAACAACATTATGCTCGAGGGCTACATTACAACTAACCTACCACTAAGAGAACTAGAGTTCTGTGCTTAGTAATTACAATCCATTCTTATTTCACGGCAACTATGTAAAGCCCCTGCGAACTATAGGAAGTTGTTAGTAACCAAATAATTAAAAATGAGGAAGATGAGCGACATGAATAGAAAGAAAAATTACATCTTATATATAAAGCTGAATGTCTGTTTGTATGTATGTATGTATGTATGTCTGTACGTATGTTCCGAATAGAAAATTCCATTTCTGAACCGATCCGGACCAAACTTGGCACACATACACTACGGGCCCCGGCGGGTGTCATAGGCTACTTTTGGTCATCGATCGATATCGATTTTATCGATTTTTATCGATTTTTTTGCTGAGTTCACCTACGGGGCTGGGAGTTGGCACAGGGGGGTAATCGAGCATGGGGATTCCGAATACAATATTGGTTTTCAGGATTATCGATTACTTTTATCGATTTTATCGATTTTTTTGCAAAGTTTGAGCTACGGGGCTGGGAGTTGGCACAGGGGGGTAATCGAGCATGGGGATTCCGAATACAATATTGGTTTTCAGGATTATCGATTACTTTTATCGATTTTATCGATTTTTTTGCAAAGTTTGAGCTACGGGGCTGGGAGTTCGCACAGGGGGGTAATCGAGCATGCTGATCATCCCCAAGGGGGGTGATCAGCATGCTCGATTACACCCCTGTGCCAAATTCCAGCCCCCTAGCTCAAATTTTCAAAAAATTGATAAAATCGATAAAAGTAATGGACGATCTTGAAAACTAATATTGTGTTCGTAATCTGCATGCTCGATTACCCCCTGTGCAAACTCCCAGCCCCGCAGGTCAAACTTTACAAAAAAATCGATAAAATCGATAAAAGTAATGGACGATCCTGAAAACTAATATTGTGTTCGTAATCGCATGCTCGATTACCCCCCTGTGCAAAATTCCAGCCTCGCATGTCAAAATTTACAAAAAATCGATAAAATCAATAAAAGTAATCGATAATTCTGAAAACTAATATTGTATTCGGAATCCCCATGCTCACTTCCCCCTGTGCCAACTCCTAGCCCTGTAGGTGAACTCTGCAAAAAAATCGATAAAAATCGGTAAAATCGACATCGATCGATAACGAAAAGTGGACTGTGACACCCGCCGGGGCCCGAAGTGTATGTGTGCCAAGTTTGGTCCGGATCGGTTCAGAAATGGAATTTTCTATTGGAACATACGTACATACATACAGACAGACATACAGACAAACAGACATTCAGCTTTATATATAAGATTGTTCTCATTTATGTATATTTTTTGTATTGCTAGTTACTAAAAACTAATAAGGAATGCGTATATGTGAGCTATTCATTTTTTGAATATTTTTTGTATTGTTACTGATAAATTATAAATTTTCTGCGGTCCTGATCGATATACGATTTGCGGCAATCGCGCCAGTGTGGAAATTGTCGCATCTCAGCGCAATGAGGTGCGAGACTGCTGCGGAAATCTCTCGGCGAGAGGTTGTGGACGACGAGAACGCGCTTACGGTAGTTCAGCCGCGGCGCTTGTACCAGTTTTGGCGGCTGGCTGCGGCACTAGGCGCTGCCTGGGTAACACTTACTCGCCTCCCATCAGTTCCATTATGAGTACCACATCATTTCTGAGTACAGCGTAAATTTGTGGACATTTTTTGGCCCGTCTGGAGTAAAGATTTGGGAAGGGAAAACTTATAATAGCTATCGACACACCAGCTTAGGTGCACCTTTATGGCAGCTCCGCCTCATTTATAGGGCTTATCAAACGAAGTGTCGCTTGCATCAGCATCTCCACTCCAGCGCTGGACTCTGCATCTCTTCCGCGAACATGCTCTCTGATCACTTTCCCAGGACGAGCGTGGGAAAGCCGGAGCATCAATCGACCAAAGTGGTTAGAGCAAGTTCACGGAAGAAACGCAGAGTCCAAGTCCAGCGCGGGAGTGCAGATGCTGATGCAAGCGACGCTGCGTTTGATAAGCCCTGTACCATTACAGTCACTCAGAAAAAAGCTACCGTTGTAGTTATGGCAACTGAAGAAATATTGAACTAGTAATGTTATATGTTATATGTACGAAATCAGCGGCATCAAAGGGACATTGTACTTTGAACAGCAAGCACAGCCCAGTTATCGATAGATATACCGTTATTGTTGCTCACTCTAAATTTCTGCACTTCTACTTCACGTTCTATGGTTCTAGAAATATTTTCAGCTTAACCGGACTACATTTCTCTCATGCAAACACTGCCGTGCCATTATTTGCACAAAAAACATCTTGCATAAATCTAGGCAGATCTGTTGAAGAGCATCTTACATGTTCAGGTGTTGTTTTGTGGTCAAAGAGGTCAGGGAAAGAATTTTGTCAGAACATTTTCGGTTTTAGATGTCATGAAAGCCTTAACGGGAGGCAAGTATCACTCAAACAAAATCTACTCAAAATTTCGTGGCTAAGTTTAAAGGGTAAAATATTCGTTGATAAGTGGCGTCGTTATAATCTTATTCGATAACTTGCAGTCCCTAAAAATTTGACCGTTTAACTTGCAATTTTGGAGTGACAAAGTGCTAGTATATATTAGTTTGTGTAATAAGTTCTGTCCCATTTTTCCCAAAATTTTGCACAGTGTTCTGCAAAATGCATATATGCATTTGAAAGCTCTAAACTTTTTCTACCAGAATTCTCGCTTCGTTTCCCACATCAGAAGACTCTTAAGAGTTTTTCAGCATTAGATTTAGAAAATCAAAGAGGAAAAAAGCTATTTTCGACAACTACATTACGTCATCCCTCAAATAAGTCAGAATGCGTACAATACGTCTGAAAAATCGTGCATGCGGAAAGAATATCATATCTTCTGCAACGCTTCAGGAGTGATAGAAAGTTTCGAAATTCACTTCTGTAATATTCTTTCTAACTCTCTTCAACGTTAAGCGTTAAAAACGTTAGCCATCTGAAAGAGTCTTTGGAGAGGAAGGTAAAAGGATAATCCATAAAAGACGGAAGGGATGTTTTGTCTACAGAATCATTGATTTCATAGGTTGATTACTCATTCAAAGTTTGGTGGTCACACAGCCTGAGTATGCGAGACAACCACATCACCGCGACAAAATCTTGCTTCGCAGTCTTTACAAAATATGATATTGAAAAGTCGGAAGGAAGGAAGCAAGCACAAACAGGTACAGTACAAATATAAGAGTGTACTAGATTGTTCCATTTGTTGGCTTGTTGATAATATTTACCAATAAAAAATTAAAGGAGAGAAAAAATATCGGAAATGGATTTACTGCCTCTTCGCATTTTTGTTTCGATGCCAAAAAAATTTTCTCAATTTCCTGCTAAGTTAGGGGATAACACATATGAATTCGCAGAGCAGACTTGCAGCTTCCAAATGCATTTAGTATATTATACATTTTACAAAACACCATACAAAATATTGAAAAAGTCAAAAGAAAAAAATGGGAAAAAACTTATTACACAACCACAATAGTCCGCCGCCTCAAACGGCGTCGAAGAACTTATTCTGCATTATTCTTATCCTGCAAACTTCAATGTACTGCCGAATTTTTGGGTAGAGCCTTCCAAGCTGTGAAGAGGATGCGTCAAATTCAAGGGTGTATTTCGACTCTAACAAGATATCAAAGCCGAAAGTGTTCGCTTTCTAATCAATGAAAATTCATATCAGCTATCGAAATACATGCTCGGAACCATTTTGAGCTATTTCTTAAACGTAATTTAAACGTCGCTTTACACTTGCTTTACACTTTCAGATACATAGTTCCGCTTATGAGGCCACATCTGCTTGCATTCGAGAAAAGTCGCTTTATAAATAGTACAATGCAATGGTACTAGGTTCTCATCATTACTTTAAAGCTTTTTATGAGTGCACTTTGGGTTGATCAAATGAGACGACTTCCATTCTCATTCTAATGTTGGGGAACAAATACATGAAGTTTTAGAAGTTTATGCGTAACTACCATCGAGCAAGAGGTGTGGCAACAAACTCCGGGTACGACCCTCCCCCTTCTTTAATTCTGTTTCGATACCTCTTTTCCCCCTCCCCCTAGCATTTTCGTTTGCCTACCGTAGGCACAACATGAAGGCTCTACCAAGCATAAGTATTAACATATACGTAATTATCATGCCAAATCATTTTCATAGGCCAAGTTTGAGCGAATTTTGAGGATTCCCAATATATTGGGTCACCCAACTGATGGTAATACTAATTCATCTCAAAAGTGAATTAGCTACCCTTTTTGTACGCATGCAAAAAACAAAAAAAAACAAAGGCAAAAAACACCCGACATTATATTACCCTCTAAAAGAGACTTCCCCAAGTATTATATATATTGCATGGTTCATACGAGGGGAGAGCGAAGCAGAAATCTCGCATAATCCCTAGTAAAACTCTGCAAATTATATATAATTCCGAGAAAACTATTGCAATTCCGAGAAAACTTCGCATGTTTTATGAATAAGCGTCAAAAAACTCACACATTATGACTTTGTGC
>CATQJL010000112.1:13197738-13221476 GCA_958299035.1 Cylicocyclus nassatus
AAATGGTAGTCTAACTGAATGTGAACTGACTGAAGTAAGGTAGACTACCTCGTCAGGTAGACGGACGCTCAGCTGAAATTTCATTTAGCATTCTTACAACATGGAAAGCTGGTGATAGGCAGTCTACCTTGCCGAACCTCGGATGAGGGCTTCAGTTCAGTTCACCTGAACTGAACTAGCTTTACTACGGGCCAATGTTCGAAATTTCGAACCCATGGTTTTCACGATACCCAACTTTGGCAATTTTTCATGATCTTCTTTTTTGACTTTTGGAGAGGCTTTGATAGCAGTCAGATAGTGCAAACAAAGTGCGATTCAATGCAATTTTTCTGCGCCCATAGCTAGCCTTGAAAATTGTTTAGAAATATTTTTCTGATGCTATCAAATTCCACTTTTGGTGATGCCAAGAATCATAGAACATGAAACAGCGCATTACTAAGGTGTCATTCGATGCAGCTTTTTCTCCTCTTTCTATTGAGTATTTTTCTTCCCGATTTGTGGGAGTTTTTGACGATAAAATTTCCATAATTCTTGATTTTGAACCCGCCTAAGGGTGTAAACGCGAAAAACGAAATCTTATATTTCGAAGCGGTAAACACTGAGTTACTTTGTAAAAATAGTGGACAATCATGAACGACTTTTGAAAGTGTCGAAATCCGAAGATTTGTTAATGTTCGGAGCGTTTTTGTTTTTTGTGATTTCGAAAAAGTGAAGATTTCTGGAAAAATTATCTCAAAAAATACTAAGAAGCCAGTCAAAGTTGCCAAAAAATTCCATTAGATTGCACTTTGTTTACTCTATCTGAGTGCTATTGAAGCTTTTCCAAAAGTCAAAAAAGAAGGATGTGAAAAATTGCCAAAGTCGGACACCATGAAAACCATGGGTTCGAAATTTCAGACATTATCTCATTGATCACAAGAGCAAGCGGCACATGAATATGACAGTTGAAAAGAAGAAGAAAATGCGTCGGATAGTGCCTGAAGCGTTTCCCTACCTTCATTCCTCGTGTTTTTATGATAGGTTGAAAGAACGGAAAGAACTTTCGGAACGACCTAATATTTCCATACTCAGATGTCAAATTACATCAACGAGCTCTACAAACCATTACCCATTACATTTTTTAGTGTTTCCCAAAGTCCAGAAAGAATTCTAATATGATTAACATTTTAGAAAACACTAATGCAAAATACAACCCTTGCAGACTGGTACTAGTCTTATATGTAAAGCTGAATGTCTGTTTGTGTTTGTGTCTGTGTGTATGTACGTATGTTTCGAATAGAAAATTCCATTTCTCAACCGATCCGGACCAAACTTGGCACACATACACTTCGGGCCCGGGCGGGTGTCATAGGCTACTTTTCGTCATCGATCGAAATCGATTTTATCGATTTTTTGGAAATTTGGAGCTACAGGGCTGGGAGTTGGCACAGGGAGGTAATCGAGCATGCTGATTACAAATATATTATTGACAGGCCCGGGCAGAGCCGGGCTTGCCAACTAGTACATGTATAAAAAGCCAATATCACAAAAAATCTTTAACTACAATTTTATCCTCAATAAACTTGACGAAGATAAATTAAAACAAATTCTTTCAGAAAAATGCAATTGCAAGGAACCTGATAAAGAAAAATTTATTGACAGCAACCACGCACATATAATTACTGGAAAACTAGATATAATCAAATATAAGCGTTTGGAATCAATAATGAGTAAAGGCAATAAATATAGACTACAACAAAGCACCAATAAAAAAGAAGTGCTTGAATGGACACAGGCAACTGGAGAAATTATTGAGAACACATATATCAAAAAATACAAAATTAGCAATGAGAAACTCATCAGCATAAAAGAATACCTTTCAAAAAAATTTATACATAAATTAAAACCACTTCTTTACAAATCTAGGTTAAAAAACAAACACAGTTAAGATTTCAATTCCAAAGACTTCAAAAAACTAAGAAATAGTTTTGTGATATGTCCATTAGATAAAGCCAGCTATAATTTTGGTCTGATATGTATCAAATTTTATATGCAAAAGTTAATGAACGAACTAAGCATTAATTTACTAGGACCATTTACAAATTTCACAAAATTCAACGTATGACATATAACAATGGAAAATAATACAGAAATTATCGACAGATACAAAATTTTTTGCAATAGCAATAAATTACACTTAGAAAAAGTTAACAATATTCCTCTCATATATGCAGTTTCAAAATTACATAGAACACCTGCCAAATTCAGATTCATAACTGGTGCTACACATAGCAGTATAAAACCACTAGCTATCGAATTAAAAATGTTTTTCACATTCATTAAAACTCATTTCAAAAAATACTTGCGAGCTAAAAAAATAGAAATCACAATTTCAATGGATACTGGGCAATAGATAACATTAATATCAGCGAAAACCTAGCAAATATCAGCATGAAAAATATGAAGATTTTCTCAGCTGATTTTACAAATATGTTTACAAGCCTACCCCACGAAATTATAAAATCCAATATGAAAGAACTTTTAGAACTATGTTTCAACAATGCAAATGAAAAACAATTTTAATTAATGGAAACAATAACATCTATTATAGCAGCGATACGACACATTTGAGTACAAAATCCAGATCTTATACTTTAGTAGATTTACTATATTTAGTAGGCTATATTCTAGATAATAGTTTATGTCGCTTTAGCATTTATACTTTGAAACAAAAAGTTGGAGTTCCTCAGGTGGTAACTTCAGCCCACCATTAGCAAATCTTACACTTTGTTGGTACGAATATAAGTATTCCATTGAAAATATCACAAACAATTTCCAGATAATACCTTGTAGATATAGATGACCTTTTACTTATTCATAACATGGAAGAAAATACTATAGACCTTTTACTTATTCATAACATGGAAGAAAATACTATACACAAGTTAGTCAAAAAAATTTACAAACATAAACTTCAAATAGAAGCTACACACTTAAATACCTATAGCTGTAACTATCTCGACCTGAATATTGAAATAATAAACAATAAATTGATTACAAAATTATACAATAAAACTGACTATTTTAATTTTAACGTTAAAAGATTCATACATTCTACATCTACATCTGTTGTCCCATAAGTTCCGTCCGTTTAAACTTTCAACCGCAAAATGTCATGAACTTCTTGGTTTTAGGCAGGTTCCAAGATACCGTTCGATAGAGCAAAACAAGCTCTACAAGATGAGCTTCTCACTTTTGTCGCGGATTGGGCCCCCAGCTCCCAACGTCAGTGGTACGATTGCTCTCCTGCATCGGCGAGGGGAGCCAGGGGTCCGATCCGTGAGGATAGTGAAGCGTACAATGTGTGGTGGCTACCTGTGAGACGCTCGTTGTGCCTGCCACGGGGTACTCCTTACGCTCTTAGGGGCCCTTGCCACCAGCCTGCTTAGTAGCGATTCGTCACTTGGGATTCGACCTGCTCCTCCAGCCATCGACAGCTGGGGCGTGCACTCACAACCGTGGCACTTAGCTAGCATCGTGCCAGCCTTCCTACAGATGTTACCCGCTAGGCTTGATTACGAAATACACGCAAATTGATAACACAATACTCCGGAGCCACAGTCGAGCTGTGGCCACCGCTCCAACACAAATCACACCTGCAAAGTGCCCACCATTTATCCGCAATAAAATCCCTACACTCAAACATACAGGATGAGCAACAACCAGCCAGATGTTACCTAGGGGCCGGCAATAACGGAAACCCCCCGAGGCGGTGTCGCCGGCGTGTGCCAGGTGCGATCGCGCTCGGGGTTACCTCGTAGCGTGGGAGCCAGTCCTCTGTGGCGTAGATGGAAGCACGCGAGAGTTGGGGTAGCGCTGGATCGATCGATAGTTGAGACGAATTGGAAACCCGACCGCTCACTGTGACGGCAGCTGCGAAGAATGACTACGTGACTTATTTAAACGCTGCGCAGGTGAGAGAGGTGAGAGGCGGGACAGCGCGAGGACGGCGTTTTGGGACCCTTCGCGAGGCGGCGGCGGCGACCTTTGAAGGAAGTCGCGAATCCGCGACACTCCGGGCAACAGAAAAGAAAGGGTCCGAGGTAGCTCCCGTTCTGCCATGTTACCTACGACCCTACGAGTCAAACATACATACAAACCTACGAGTCAAGAATCCCTAGGTGGAACGCGGGACCTACAGCCTGTCGTGGTAACAGCCGGTTGTTCTCGGAGGTAAGCATGAAGAGTCGTCGGGGGCTCTACTCTGGATACTGGCGGGCTTCTTCGGCAGTTGTGGAGACGATGGTTGCGTTGAACGGCAGTTGAGGTGACCATTGACGTGACCATTGACTCGACAGTTGCGGCATCGACAGCTTGAACGGACCATGGAACTCGGCTTGACGTAGACGTTCGGCTTGACGTGACAGCGGCTCGACATTGGTGACGTTGGAGTGACGATGAGTTGGCAAAAAGGTGTTAAATTTGCCTACTGGCGCGGTTTTTCACGCCTGGGGGTGAATTCAAAGCGAGGGGGAGATTTTACCTCGCAACACAAGACCCCTGGGGCAAGACACGTGCGAAAGGGGGCATCCCAAGAACTCCAAAAATAACACGGTCTCCCACCGTGGCCCCCAAAAATCGACAGTTGGGAAAGAGGCACTTGAGATACACGTCAGCTGCGGGCTAACCTAAAATAGGGTCAGCGACAAAAACTGGGCGAGCTTAAGGCCCGCCAAAAACCAAAAAATCAAAGAAAAAGAAGAAAAGAAAATAAAAGGATACGAATAAAATAGCTAAACTAAATTAAACGTACCCAAAAATCGTGAGTTGGGGCTATCGACAAGTGGGAAACACGTCCATTGGGGTCTTCTCCATTCGTCACCCAAAAACTCGGTAGTTGGGGCTATCGCAACAGTGAACTCGCAACTTGGGGGATCCTCATTCTCAATCTAAACAAATAACATTAATAAAGAAACGAAAGTTGAGGGGGCGAGCGCGAAGCTTCACCACAAACTCGCAAGTTGGGGAAACGTAACCTGGGGCTACTGCTCATGAGGCGAAGCATCTCTTCGTGAGGGCTGACGATCGTGGGGCGAGGCGTCTCTCCTCTGCTCTCTCCTGGCTCTCTGTCGCCTGCGCATGTCAGCTATGGCCTTGTACTGCTCAAGGGTAGTGAGGTATTCGTCATATGGGATATCACAGGTGCAGTGGTGCTGTTTAAAGCAGAATGAGGTGTCGTGGTCCTTAGAGCGGCACGACCGGCATCTCCTGCCATAGCGAGGGCAGTCTTCCTCGGCATGGATGCCACAGCACAAGAAACATCCGCCCCTCCTCGCATTCAGATCCATCCTCTCACTCAAAAGAGTGTAGTTGGGGCAACTAGAGGAGTAATGGCGCTGCTTGCAGAAGTAGCAGCGGATGTTCTCGGGCGGTGTATCCGGCCTCCTCTGCTCCCGCTCTCTCTCCTCCATCGGCTCGTCCCTCTGACGCTCACCTAAAATGGGGTTTGGGGCCCCATCCTGGGGGGCGGGCGACACGTGGGGCGGTGTTGCGGCCGATGTGGAGCTCACTTCGTGTTCCCAACGAGACCTTTTGGGGGCTCTAGATGAGCGGGATCGGCGTCGATCAGTCGACGACGATGGCAACTCGGCGATGCCAGCAAGGACTTCTTCCTGGATGTCGTCCTGTTGCCGCTGTCGTGTGCGAGAGCGTGAATGCGGGCGCTTCGATGGGGTGCTCTGACGAGCTGTGGCTATCGCAGACTGTGGGCGCGATTCTTGGGGATGCGCTTCGAACCTGCGCATGATGATAACATGGTATTGGTGACGGATTCTCTCCATCTCCGCAACCATTGTGGCGGACGTGAGGTTGATCTGGGTCAACCCGTCCGGTGTGACTCCGTAGTGGGCTAACAGAGCGAGCCTCTGCTGAAGCTCGTCCGGGTGGAGGCGGAGAAGCTCTGTTAGACGGACGTTGACCGCATGGCGACGATAATTGATGTTGTATGTGAGTGTGTAGATGCGGTCGATCCTCTCTAGGAGTCCCTGGGTGTCTGGCAACGGCAGTTGGGATGTGGAGTTTATAAACTTTGTGGCTTCCGTAACAGCGTTGTCGAGTGCTTTCAACTCGTACGTGACCAGTAGGGGCATCAGGTGCTCGGTCTTGGCTCCGCTGAAATCCTCCTCGTCTGGGGAAAAGATCTCTTTCGTGAAGAGACTGCGGAAGCGTTGCCCGATCTTACTGTGGAGGTATCCATCGAGGAGCACATAATCCTGTTGTCCCAGATGGGCTGGGTCAAAGATGTGCCTAAAGTTGAAAGCTGTGGTGAGCTGCTGGAGCAGACTCAGTGCGGGTCGATAGGACTGGGGGACAGCGTGTGCCTGGGTATCGCTGTCAGCTTCACGGAGCAGTCGACGATTGGGATTATACCCTTTGGCGATCGCGGTGATGAGTTCGATCATCGTCGGCTTGCGAGTGTTGGGGTCTTCTCCCGGCGGACTCAGATGGGATACGTCCACCTGGGGTGCGACCACTGGGGCGGGCGTTGGTTCCGGAACTTTCGCGGACGAAAGCTCACGGATGACCGCGGCCACAAGTGCGGCGCCGCTAGGATCGTCGGCGGTCTTCGTATCGCGATCCTTGGGGGGAGAGGGCTGTCTCCTGGGCGGCGTCCGCTCTCGCTCCGAAGAGCTCGTCCTCGAATATGATCGAGGACGTCTGCGAAACTGGTAGGCACTGTCCTTTGGGGGGACAGGCACTCCTCGTTTCGACTTCTCTTTAATCGCCATCAGTTCGCTTGTAGTTGGTCAGACTACGATCGCTATTACCTGAAAAGCGAAGTATGAGAATGGGGGTACAACGTACTGTGAGTGTATACACACATGGAGTGTAACATGGGTGGAAAAGAAATGAGAGAAGGAAGATGGGAAGAAAAAATGGGAAGAGAAAGGAATTGGGAGAGAAAAGTGAGGCCCCCATGGTCTATGGGGTGTGATAAAAATGAAGTGTAAAACAAGTGAGGTCAATTGGTCAGGTCGCGCATGAGTTATAACATGTAGCATGCAGTATAACATGTCAGACATGTATAATGGGAGAATACTGTGAGAAAATGTGTGAGAGAGTGAGTGTGAAAGAGATGTGAGTGAGGGAGAATGTGTGAGAGAGATGAATGTGAGTAAAGAGGAATGTGAGTGTGAGTATGGAAGTTGTGAGTTAGAGTATGGGGTGAGAGAGTGTGAATGTGAAAGTGAGATTGGGGCAAAATGTACTACAAGAGTAGATAAAATGAGAACGCGCGCACGAACAAGAATTTCTTGCCTGACCAATGTGTAAAAGTTAAATGTGAGTAAGTAAAATGTGAGAAAGAATGTGTGAAAGGATATGTGAGAGAATGTGAGAAGGAATATGAGGCGTGAAAGTTGCAAAAGACAAGCCACTGCCTTTTTGGCACAATATGAGGAAGAAAATCAGAAAAAACAAACGACAAATGAGAAATGTGGCTTGTTGGGAGATGAGAATGAAGAGAAAGTACAGAGATGAACGCAACATACAAGAAATCGCAAAGGAAGATGTTAAAATGACAACCAACGTGCGTCGGCATGATGCAATTTCGTATATGCTGACTGTAGCTTTCCCTGCGGGACCACTCAATCGGCGTAGTCGTGTGGAGCGCGTTAGCGAGCGCGTTTTGCGATTGGGGCGAGTATACCTGGGAATGTGATGCTAGAGCACGCTGCGCACACGCATCGCGTGTGGATTGGAGCGCGTTTATGCTCTGTGAGTCGAAATTTGCGGTTTTAAGCGTTTAGCTTTGCGGGGAGGCTGAATCCTCGTGGGAGAATGGGAAGAATGTCTAGAAGGCACTCTTCTGGGCTTGGATATTGGGGTGTAGTCATCTTGGGCGCGAATCTCTAAGGGGTAAAGACGCGACAACGGTCTTCTGAGGAACTTACCGTTGGGCATCCGTACTTCTGCGACTCGTACATTGTTGGGTTCACTCCCATGAAGTCGAACCAGAATTCCCAACTTCCATTGTCCTCTCGGCAAATTGTCTTCGGCAATTAGCACGAGATCGTTAACTTGGGGATGTACAGCTGTGTGTCTGGGCTGTCGCAAACGACGTTGGTGGCGCTGAACAAGTGCGGAAAGGTAATCGGTGCGCCATATCTCCCAAAAGGAGTCCAAAACGGATTGCGCTTCCCTATACCAATCCGACAATCTGTGTTCGTCGACAACAATATCGTAAGTCTGGGGTCTTGGGGGAAGTTGAAGGTGAACTTCTGGGGAGATGAAATCCACTGGGCGTAGCACTCGAAACGGAGCTCCCTCTCGATATGGAGTTATAGGTCGAGAGTTGAGAATCGCTTCGATCTCTACGACCACTGTTCTCAACTGTTCCCATGTGAGTAAGGTCCTTCCTATCGTCTTCTTGAAGGCAGACTTGAAGAGAGCAACGAGTCTCTCATAAAAGCCTCCTTTCCACGGCGATATGGGGGTGATAAAGTTCCACGTGATCCTATGTTTCGTTACGAAACTGTGGATGGGGTTCCATGACTGAGGCGCAAAGAACAAAGTTCTCATTGCGTCTTCTGCGGCATGGAATGTGGATGCGTTATCACTATAGATGACGTCTGGTGTTCCACGTCGTCCCATAAATCGTCGGAAAGCTAGTAGGAAGTCCTGTGTGGAGTTGGAGCTGACAAGTTCCAAATGTACAGCTCTTGTGGCCATGCACGTAATGAGGCACACCCATGACTTCGCTTTTGTGCCGTTCGCATCCCTGTAATGGATAGGACCCAAATAGTCCAGTCCTACGTTCTGGAATGGTCTGGATCTTACGACTCGTTCCTCGGGCAAGCTGGGCATGTCCGGATAACGATAGGCTGGGCCACTGGCTCTCTTGCAAACGGTACATGTACGAAGAATGCGATCTACCGTACGACGTGTGGAGGGTACAAAGAAGCGCTGTGACAGCTGGGCGATAGTCGCGTACGTTCCTTGATGGTACGATGCGAAATGGATGTGAAGTGTGATGAGAAATGTAAGTTTGTGAGAGGGCACCAACAAAATAGGTGGTGTGGGGTGGACTTTCTCCATGCGGGCTGGGCATCTGATGAGTCCGTTTTCGTCTCTATGTGCGTTGAATCGCTCGAGGCGAAAACGTTCTAACAGATGGGCAGACTCTCGATAATGTTCGCGAATAAGCAAAATCTCTGCTAAGGCAATATCCTGGGCCGTGATGTTACCGGCAGAGGAAATTTGAGAAAGAATAGGGATTGCCTTATAGAGATGATGTTTATGGGCGGACACTTTGGGGCCAAGAAACCTGCGAAGTAAGAATCTGAGGACGTAAACGGTAATACGAAGAAGTTTCGTATAACTGTTTGTGACGTGAAATGGGATAACTGACACATGGGAATCTTGTCTAATCAGACTTACCTGTACAAACTCCTTGTCCTGCTCCGGTGTTGTCGTGGGCAGGGTCGTAAAGTCCATGTCTTTGTCGGGCCAGTACTCAGGTAACCGAAGGATGAACGATGGTCCTGTCCACCAAACATGATCCACTGCTTCCTTCGTCGTTAATCCGCGCGTCGCATAGTCCGCGGGATTGTCTTCCGAAGCAACATAGTGGAACTTGACATCGGTACCCGAATCCTGAAGTTCCTTAACGATCTTGCGAATGAAACTTACCCTATTATGGACAAACTGCTTCAGTGGCCTGGTGGAATGAATCCAGTGAAGCACGATTTGGGAGTCTGAAAAGATGTGGATTGTGGAGAGTGGAAGATCCAACTCTTTGTGGAGGTATTGGGCTAGAGTGAGGCAATTCCTGGCTGCCATCAATTCCATCCTGGGAATGGTGATGGGCTTTGCGGGCTCGTTAAGGTGTGATCTTGCCATAACGAGGTGTGAGGTGGTAATGTCGTGAGCACGACTTACCAAATATGCGCATGCGGCATACACTCGTTTAGATGCATCTCCAAAAACGCATAACTCGAGTGTACATGTGAGGGGTACAGATCGTGGGATAACTCGTCTGGGGAAGGGTGGTAGCGGGTATTGTGCATCTTGACAAAGGCGTCGCCACTCTTTGAGGGTTTCCTCATCCAATCCATCGTCCCATTTAAGCTTCTTCAACCACAAATCTTGTATGAATAACTTAAAAGGAACCATAAAGGGGGTGAGAAGACCTAGGGGGTCATATGTGGAAGCATAAGCTCTGAGGGCAGTACGTTTCGAAACTACTGGATGTTCTATGGTCTTGATCGGGATGGTAAGCACATCCGGATCAGGTGTCCATGGAATTCCCAATAGTTTCGTGTGTTCCGGTTCCTTGATACGGTCTTGTGGGTCTATCTTGCGATTGACTGTAATTGAGGAGCACAAGAATTCTCTCAAATTCATGTGCATGTGGTCAAATATGGACTTGGCTGATCTATACTTCTGCACGGCTTCGTCCTGTGTAGAAGCACCTAGAACAACGTTGTCCACATATGTGTTTCTCTCGATTTCTCGACAGAGTGGGGTATCAATGCGGTGCAAATAATGCGAATAGATGCGGCTAATATGAATGGGGAGGATTTGACTCCAAATGGGATTCTCGTGAAGCGGAAATGACGTAAGTTATCCTTGTCAGTACTCTGCGTTGATACCACTGCTTCACAGAAAACGTGTCACATCTCGCTGAGAAACCTGCAGTCGAACCTGATGGAAAGCCTTCTCTACATCAGCGATCAGGAGATACTTGTGCAACCGAGCTCGAAGCTGAATTCCTGCTATCTCCGGTAGAAGAGATGGTCCTTCATAGAGACAGTCATTCAAACTGGGAACTCCTCGCATGTGGGATGAGGCATCGAAAACTACTCTCAACTTAGTAGTAGCCGATGATTCCTTGAAGACAGCTTGGTGGGGAATATAGTAAACAAGATGACTATCGTCAACCTGCTCACTAACTTCCTCTATGAAGCCGGACTCCAGATGTTGTGCGATGGCTGCACAGTAGCTCTTCCATACAGATGGTCTTTCCTGTAGACTGCGATATTGACTGACTAATCGGCAATAAGCTAACTGCTTATTGTCGGCCAGCTGGGGATGTGATTCCTTCCAAGGAAACTGGACGTAGAGAAACCCATTATCGAAGCATGCGGTATCCTCGAAGTGCTTGAGGATATGGGAATTGGCGATGGCGTCTTCGTCATCGTGGGGTTGATCTGTAATACCTAAACGTTCTAATTGCCACAATCTGGCGACGATGTCCTCGTCTTCATCGTCTTCTCGCCACTGCTCCATCCCGGTGGATGTTGAGACGGGATGAGCCTGCGAAAAAAAGATGAACCTGAGACAACGGTACCAAATCGTGTGTGGGTCAGAACTAATCCTGACGGTAGGCATACAGATGATCCTTGTGTGATGATATCCCAGAAATGATCAATACCTATGAGGATGTCGACGTTGACCGATGCATCCTCATGGTAAGCCGGAAGATCGAATCCAAACTGACGAATGAAATCGATATCTTCCTTAGGCAATCCTGGTGAGGTAGTGGGACTTGTGAGTTTGTCTTTGGTGCGTACAAAGACTGTGAATTGCTTACCGAATAAATCGATAAGTGTGAGATCAGCTTTACCAGAAACTTCCGTGGTCTGATGTCCTCCAAAAGCCGTTAACGTAATCGGCTGATGGTCATAAACATGAAGACCCAGTCGTTTGACTGCGGATGTGGTGATAAAGCTGGTCTGTGCGCCGGAATCGAGCAAAAGGGTCATATCCTGGAGATCTCCTGAGGCAGTGCGAACTTTGGCTTTCACCAGCATCAAAGCTGGGTGAAGCTGGGGATTGTGCGAATGAAGCTGCAAACGTAGATAACACTGGTGATAGTCCTCATACTCCGTATCGGACTGTACCAACAGCTGATCATTCGTCCTTGCCTCCTCAGGATATGGCGATCCTGATCTTCGTCCTCTGCGTCGTTCCGGTGATGATGGGGATCGACGTCGTCGATTCGTGGGGGATGAATCTCTGACGGGCACGTCAAAGCGTACACGTGGAGATGGGGATCGGGATGACTCGTGTTCCCGAGAGTGAGAGCTGGAGCTCGATCTGCTGCGATATCCTCTCTGTTCGCGGGGTTGATAAGCACGATCACGAGAACGATCTCGGGATCTTCTGCTGTCCCGTGCTGGACTTCTCGAAGGAGAATAGTCCTTAGAGGATTGGCGACTTCTCGTAGCGGGTCGTGATCCATGGGGTGACCTAGTCTTTGGGGATCGGCTTCTCCTTGGCGCAAACCTACAGAGGAGTCGATGGTGGTAGCCTCTACAATTCCTGCAGATGGGATAATTGCACTGATCTTGACGATGTCCTTCACGAAGACACTTCCAACATAATCCCAGAAGCTGCACGATCTTACGGCGAACGTTGACTGGGAGCTGTTGGTTGCATCCACGAGAGGAATGTGCAAAGGAATCGCAGAAACAACATGCGGCTGGATCATAAAGTGATCCTGGGGAAGACGTTGGCTGACGTCCTGGGGAAATATCTCTATGGATGACATAAGTACTACTGCGGGAGCAAGTCTGCTCGAACCTCTCCCTTGACTGAATAAGGTTATCGAGGTGAGACATGACTTGTCGAAGATCAAAGTCGGCCCGTTTTTCGAACTCGACGTTGTTAAGTCGCTCCTGGATTGATAGGGGGAACTTAGTCCGTACAAGATCGATGATATAAAGGGCGCGATTCAGATCCTCGAAGCGCTTAAGGGCATGGAGGATACCCTGAATCCGGAACCAAGTGTTTCGCATATCGGAAGCTGATTCAGTTGCGGGCTGAAGATCTCGGAGCTGCTGATGAAACAGCGCTCTGGTCCTCCTCGGGCAATCGTATCGCTTCTTCAACGCTTGCACCAACTGATGGTAGTTGTTCCGTCCTGGTTCAAGGTCCTGCAGTACCACTTGAGCTTCTCCCTTGAGAAGGTTCATGAGGTAGAGATATTTCATATTGAGGTCAATGTTGGGGTCGTTGTGAACAGCTAGCTCAAACGTGCACCAAAACTGCTGGAACTTGGTGACATCTCCATCGAAGTGCGGCAACGTTAACTTCTCCAAATGGATCGGTACGTTGTGCGACGATGGGGCAGTTTGTGCAGATGTAAGCTGAAGATGTTCTAGCTGCTGTACGGCGTCCAACTGGGATTCAGCATGTGGCTGTGGGGCATCTGTGCGATCATGTCGCTGGGGTGTCGTCACTGTTCCTGTCGTCTCCGTAGTGGCGTCCTCACTGATGGAACTAGCGAGTCGATGGATACGAAGAGACTCAGAGCGTTCACTATCCGCTTCCTGCGTACTCTGCAAGGTGCGGAGGAGTGCTTCAGCGTCTGCCAGATGTTGATCCACGCTGTGCTCTTCCTCGAACCTGCTGTACGCCTGCTGATCCGTCTGCGAATTGGAGATGGTAATGTGGTACAGGAGTACATCGCGACGCTCACGCAGAAGCGAAAGTGCGGATCTCAGACTCACTATAGAGAACTGTGTGGCTGCCTGACGTTGCTGGAGCTGATGGAGTTGCTCGGCAACTGGGGCGTCAGACACATACGGAGTAAGCAGATCGGAACTTACCTGTTTCCTAATCGCCTCCAGGTCCTCGATGGCTTTGACGACCTTGGGGATGTAAGATTCCACAGTAGCCATATCGATCGATAGCGCACTAGCTCGAAAACTTGCAGGAGGTAGTAACTGCCAAACCCAAATTCTGAAATTATGCTACATGAGTATGTTTGATGAGGGTGTGACCACTTGCGGACGTAGTCACACGAAATGGTGAACACAATACACGAGCGAAATGCGTGAAACAATGAACAACGAGCAACGACTGAAACCCCGGGATGTTATATGGGGATGAGTGCCGATGACGAAAGTAGCATCGATCGCAAGGAACCATCACTAACTAAGCTTAGCCACAAATTGCAAAAAAAGGAGGGAAAGAGGAATGAGTGCGCAATGCGAGCATGTGGGAAAGAAATGAATTTAGGGGCGAGACTCTCATCTGACGCAACAACAGGGCTCGTTCGACGGCCTGATGGCGTGTTTCAGGGCAGACAGAGCCGAACCATCTCGATGGCTGCAGAGAAACCTGGCCACCAGAAGGCACCAGACAGTTCCGGGCAGTAGGCAGGGCGTAGATTGCTGCTGCCATCCAGGTCTACGGGATCACCCTACTCCCAGCTAAGTGGAACTGTGGGTAGTCGCGTATTCGCGTCGACCTAGTCGCGGCGGAGCTTGCTGATGAGACGAAAGATGAGTTCTCCAGGGAGCCACAAGGTACTACCAGCATGTATACACTGCGCAAACATGTGAAATGGAAAATGGGATGAATTTGCACTGCTGGCTAGGGGCACTAATGTGCAAAGCGTACGCATGTGGACTACACAGGTGGGGCTCGATCACAAAAGCTGAACATAGGTTTGCTATCCCTATGCTCAACTCCGGTACGATGCACCATGTCGCGGATTGGGCCCCCAGCTCCCAACGTCAGTGGTACGATTGCTCTCCTGCATCGGCGAGGGGAGCCAGGGGTCCGATCCGTGAGGATAGTGAAGCGTACAATGTGTGGTGGCTACCTGTGAGACGCTCGTTGTGCCTGCCACGGGGTACTCCTTACGCTCTTAGGGGCCCTTGCCACCAGCCTGCTTAGTAGCGATTCGTCACTTGGGATTCGACCTGCTCCTCCAGCCATCGACAGCTGGGGCGTGCACTCACAACCGTGGCACTTAGCTAGCATCGTGCCAGCCTTCCTACAGATGTTACCCGCTAGGCTTGATTACGAAATACACGCAAATTGATAACACAATACTCCGGAGCCACAGTCGAGCTGTGGCCACCGCTCCAACACAAATCACACCTGCAAAGTGCCCACCATTTATCCGCAATAAAATCCCTACACTCAAACATACAGGATGAGCAACAACCAGCCAGATGTTACCTAGGGGCCGGCAATAACGGAAACCCCCCGAGGCGGTGTCGCCGGCGTGTGCCAGGTGCGATCGCGCTCGGGGTTACCTCGTAGCGTGGGAGCCAGTCCTCTGTGGCGTAGATGGAAGCACGCGAGAGTTGGGGTAGCGCTGGATCGATCGATAGTTGAGACGAATTGGAAACCCGACCGCTCACTGTGACGGCAGCTGCGAAGAATGACTACGTGACTTATTTAAACGCTGCGCAGGTGAGAGAGGTGAGAGGCGGGACAGCGCGAGGACGGCGTTTTGGGACCCTTCGCGAGGCGGCGGCGGCGACCTTTGAAGGAAGTCGCGAATCCGCGACAACTTTCGCATCAGTTCAAATCCATCGCGTTTGAAGCCAAAAACCAAAAAAAATCCAAAAGCCCAAAAAAATAAAGAAAAAATCGTAACTCCGCTCAGAAAAATTCTGGAAAATTCCTAGCTTGCTCACAGATACCCTATCCACATCAAACATTTACATATATTGTTGCTGTATTTTTTCCTTGAATAGAAATCGAGAAAACGAAAATTTTCATGTTTTGGCCAAAGTGATGCTGTGCTGTTCTCGCACTAGTAGTTGTATACTACAGACCAGTACAAGTACAGACACAAATGACGGGAACCCGACTGTGCGAAGCTAAATTCGGTGTTTCTCGAGAACCAAAGCCTGTAGAGCGCTGAAAATTTTTCTCTGTACTTGTACTGGTCTGTAGTATACAACTACTAGTGCGAGAACAGCACAGCATCACTTTGGCAAAAACATGAAAATTTTCGTTCTCTCGATTTCTATTCAAGGAAAAAATACAGCAACAATATATATAAATGTTTGATGTGGATAGGGTATCTGTGAGCAAGTTAGGAATTTTCCAGGATTTTTCTAAGCGGAGTTACGATTTTTTCTTTATTTTTTGGGCTTTTGGATTTTTTTGGTTTTTGGCTTCAAACTCGCGATGGATTTGAACTGATGCGAAAGTGAGAAGCTCATCTTGTAGAGCTTGTTTTGCTCTATCGAACGGTATCTTGAAACCTGTCTAAAACCAAGAAGTTCATGACTTATTGCGATTGAAACTTTAAACGGACGGAACTTATGGGACAACCTGATAGTATCTCGTTTAACATTGAAAAGGCAACCATATATGTATACAGAAACTCTTAGAATAGCAAGAACATGTACATACTTAAACGATTTTCTGCAGAAGTCTCACAACTCAGAGATATACTACTTAGTAATGTATATGACATAAGTATAATATCATCATCAATTTTCAAATGCTTAATTAGAAATCCATTTATACTATATAAATGCAATACATTCAATGATGAATTCAAGAAATTGAGTTAAATAATATATTTAAAAAATATATTATAAAATACAAACATAAATTGTGGTCAACCGATATATTAGGTCGTTTCAAAAGTAATTTCGCTTTTTTCAAACGGGCACCACATTTGGCGGAACAAAGATTTTTAAGAGATCTTGGAAGCGTTCGGTCCAGAATTTCATTCTCTTTCTAATGGTTATAAAATTATTGCAAAAAATCAATGAGCTTTCAAAAAATATCCAAAATCTGCAACCAATGCTTTTTGAGAAGGTCAAGTTTCACAATTTTTAAAACTATCATATCGATCCTCAGAAGGAGCTCAAGTAACGATTCGATAGAGTAAACCTTATAGAATACAATACTGCTTTTTTCTCCTTTCCATAGCTTGTCATACATTTTTAACAGAATTTTAACTGATGTTACCGATTTCCATACTTGAGCAGCTAGATCCTTGTAGAACATCAAAAGAAGAGCAGCTCGCGCACTATTCGATGCAGCATTTACTCCTCTTTCTAACAGGTAATTTTTTGTTCGCGATTCGTCTAGTTACCGGGGAAAAACCATCATAACTCATTTTATTAACGAGCCCCAGGCTGTACCGGAAAAACTCGAAATTTGATATTTTGAATCCGTAAGCTCTCACTTGCATTGTAAAATCAATATTAAGTCATATACCATCTTGGAAGTTTCAAATTCCGAATAATTACCGTTTTTTGCTGCGATTGTGGCTGACGTAGGCTGGCCAAAATTCGATGGTTTTGTTGAAAAATCCTTTAAAAAATTACGGCAAGCTAGAAAAAAGAGGAAAAAGCAGTATTGTATTCTATAAGGTTTACTCTATCGAATCGTTACTTGAGCTCCTTCTGAGGATCGATGTGAAAGTTTCAAAAAATTGTGGAACTTGACTATCTCAAAAAGCATGGGTCGCAGATTTCGATCATTTTCTGAAAGCTCATTGATTATTTTGCAACAGTACCATAACGAATAGAAAGAGAATGAAATTCTGGATCGAATGCCTCCAAAATTTCTTAGAAACCTTTGTTCCGTCAAATGCGGTGTCCGTTTGAAAAAAGCGAAATTACTTTTGAAACGACCTAATATATGAAATGAAGTATAAATGATTATTCAACATAAATGAAAATACAATGAAAATAAACAAGTCCATTCTTACTTTGCAACACAGAAGATCATACGACAGAAAAGAAGAATTGGACGACAATCGGGATATAAGTCGAGTTTTACAGTTTTTTTTTAGAATCTCTTTGAAAAATAAAACTAGACCCTCTCTCCTTACTGAATAGTCCCAGAGAGGGTCTAGATCTTGAAACTCCGTCTAAGGAAAGGGACGAAACGGAGTGAAAAATCAAAAAACTATCTTTCTTATTATTGGTTTCAAAAGTGAGAGAAGCCAGTTCTTATTCTGAAAGACAAGAAAAATACGTTTTTGTGCAGAAAACAAATCATCCACAAGTGCATTCCATAACACTGGACACTCAGCATGCACTGAGCTTTCATAAGTCCCAAAGTCACTTCGGTGAAGATGAAGATGAAACCATGTACAGCGTCAAGTGCAGAAGATGCGGCTTCATCATATATGTTGTGTGCATTCAAACTGTCATTGTAAAAGGACATATTGAGCGCATACTTAACACCAAAATTACTCAAAATCCAAACTTATCGGGCACCTTGTAGATGTCGCATCAGCCATGAATGTCAACAACTTTATTGTGTACTGAACGGTATTCAATAACTTTGGTAACTTTACATGGAGGTGTTAGAAGTCTATGCCCACAATTTGTTTGATTTTGGTTTCTTTTACTTTGATGATTTGTACAATGTACATGGTACTTCATCAAAGAACTGACTTTCAACTCAATATGGATATCCCTACGAAGTAAGAAATTTGCACTAATATGTATCGAGCATATAGTTGTTCCTGAGTCCTATAGTCGTTCTCACCCCACTAGTCGCTCGGCTTTTGTTTAAGTGCGTTTTGAGAAACGACGAAGGTGTCGATTTTGTGACGTATAATACACTGGAGCAGCACTTTCGCACGTGTTAGTTATAGAGAAAGGTCTTACAGCACATGTTACCCACCTCTATCGCTTCTCCAAGCTAACTTGTATACAGAGTGGAAATAATGAGCATAGCGGAACGAAATTGATTTTGCTAGCTAACATACCTTACATTCCAGAGATTGACAAACAAATGCCAACAAAAATGATAAAGAACTATGCGTAAACTTGGACTTAGGGCTGAGGTGCATCGCTTCGCCGCAAACGGCCCGCTCCAGTTCAAATTCGAATTCGCCAGCTGGGCAACAATGGGGTAAGGGCGACTATACTAGGAATACATTTACGAGCGTTTTTGCCATGCTAGAGATACTTAAACTCCTTTAGCTGCTTTGATTTTTTCATAGCATTCCAAAGCATTATCTAAAACAGTTTTTATCCTCGTGGAATAAACTCTATGACCGCTAATTGCCATTTCATTGAAGCGATTTGTTGCTGTTCTCTCGTAGCGATATAGGGAAGTCAGAAGAGTGTTTGCAGAAGAAATGCTACTGTCAAACTGTGTACATTTCCATTCGTTCCTGTGATTGGTGTGTTTGGTCAGCTTGAGGCAGAGGCATAAGCAAGACATAAATACTCGCAGTGGCCCGCAGGCAGTCAATTCGCGAGGATTTCTAGATTATTGACTAGGAATCCCAGCGTCTTGATCTTGCATCCTAGCCCACTTCTTCAATCGTTGCAAAAACAACTCGGCTCCTCCTTTCCTAAATGCACGGCAATTAAATCGCTTTATCTCACTGTTTTCAATGTTCAATCTTCTCTAGAAGTGCAGCTGCTGTAACAGTCACTCTTCTGCGCTTCCCACTGTGAATGATTATCTAAATTTTTTCAGACTTCTCTTCAAAGTGCAAGTGCGAACAAATATGAAGCTTCTATTCTTCTTTCTTCTTCTGGCAGCCTCCTTATTAGCAATAACGAATGCGAAAGAGTGGTAAATCAAAGCTACGTCGTTCCATAGCTCAACAGAAGTGTTAACGTTTCAGCCAAGACAAGAAACCTGGTTGCCGCCCTAAAAGACCACATAATTGACGTCCTTACACAATAAAGCGCTTTGCAGTGATGTGAAAAAAAAATGCAGAAAATTGTCTAGTCAAAGTAAGACGAACCTGAGCACATTATCTGCAACGAACTCACTCACTACTCGCCCATCACATGCACAAACAAGGTGTCCCAAAATTGTAACAGTCGTTTGAATGAGCTCTCTTGTCTGAACAGCATTGGATGGATCTTAGGGCATATTATGAAACTAATTTTATTTGGAAATGCCTCGGACTATCGCTCCGTTTCATCCGGAGGCCATGTTCGGAGGCCTCCGGCCTAACCCCCCCCCCAATCACCCCCGCCCCCACGCGGAGGGGATCCGACTCATGCCCCGGATCCTACTGATATCTGTCGTTTGGAAACCCTGCACTTTGACCCCTTGTATACTGTGACTAACCTTAATTAAGCTCTAAACCCCTGTTATGCTCTAATCTCCACCCAAAATAGCTCTAGACAGTAAATCCTCACTCAGAGTTCTTTTAAAAAGACGGAACGCTACTAATTACTATTTGATCACAGTAATGAAGTAACAAAGAAACACAAGGAAAAAAGCAAAACCTTGAGTTACTATCCCTGAAGAAAATCAAAACATACCCAAACAAATGCCATCAAGAAGCTATGTGGAAGACAAAATTTTTGGTTTTCAAAAAGCAAAAAGTTGGATCAGCGCCAAGAAATGAAATGGAGTAAGATAGAGAATACTTTATGAACAGAGAATTAAGATACAAATGACAGCTATCAAATGACAGGAAAAGAGCTTCCTTACGAAATCGCTTTCTTCTATACTTGAGTCCGAATCGAATAGAAATTCGATAATTCGAATAAAACGTTCGAGTATATTCGCATTCGAAATTCAATAATCGGAGTTCTTCCAGTTTCGAATAATATTCGAGAATCGAATAATTGAGAAAACGGGGTATCGAATAAAATTCGAAACTCGAATAATAAAAAACAGGATTTCGAATAATATCCGAAAGCTCGAATAATCAAAAAACGAAGTTTTATTCGGATGTTTTATTCGAATGTTTGTTCGGATTCGTATTCGAATAAACTCCGTTTTCAGATTATTCGACTTTGTTGCAGAACCAACTGCTGAGTATTAAGCTCACTTCATCCGCGTTTTTTTTGCAAAACTCGGTAATGCATCTTTTGCAGCCGTTACGACCTTTGAGCTGTATGGAGAGCTCCCTCCGACTGCTTGTGACAGTAAAAAAAAATCATATGTGGATTGTAATTGATGCTTTCCCGATCAGTGAGATTGTTACACTGCTATTGGCACCAAATCGGCAAAAATGCTATCAAATTCAAGCTCATGTCCCGAGTTCATATACTGGAAGTGCGTTGACATGCCTGTTATTCTTCCTTGCATTGCTCATGCTTGTGGTACGCAAGGTCCACACTAGTGAGCACTCTTGCTTGCAAAAGTCTGCACAACTACCTCTATTTTTACCTCAGTGATATTTTGCGAATTGCTTATTTTGATTAAAGGATATCGCGCTGTAGCGAGGATTAAACGGTTGCTAAAGTTTGCAGTTATATCACTTCTAAACTTTTGTTCATTAGATAGTACAGGATAATTCTATTATCAGGATTTTATAGTCGTCCTCCCCCCACTAGACACCTAGTGGACGATTTCAAATTTGAACTGGAGCACGCTGGTTGCGGCAGAGCGCGGCACATTCATCTTTAATTTAAACTCAAGCAGTTTTTCTTTGCGTTTCTCTGACGTTTCAAGCCATTTTTTGACTGTTAACAGTCTTCTCAGTTGAGTTTAAAAATTGAATCGCTTTTGAGGAATGTTTCGTGCTGTTTTTCAACTTTACTTAAAAATAGAGCTAGAGAGAAACATAATGATACGAAACATCGCTAATCGACAACAAACTCGTCAATTCTGATTACAAACGCCATTGAGATAAAGGATTTACCATGCAACGGCGAGAAATACAAAAGAACACTGCAGGAGCTTGAAGCGAATTTGACGTTGCCGCGCTCTGCGGCAACCGGCGTGCCCTAGTCCAAATTCGAATTCGTCCACTGGGTGTCTAGTGGGGGGAGGACGACTATACAAGCACTTTAACACCGGAAGCTATCAGCCTACCAACTATGGTAAAGGCAGAAGGCGGACGAAGAGGGCCCACATTGAGAAATGCGAGCTTTGATTATGACATACTTCACGCAATATCCTTACGCGATTTGCCAGTTACGAGATGTCCTCAAATGTAACGCCAGCTTACCACAAATGTGTAGCGCGTACAACTTTCTAAACAAATAAGGGCCTTGCATTCTCTACTTCTAAAATCCGCACGATAAGTTATGAACAATTTGAATTGCCAAACCATGTCGCTGCTGAAATGCCTGCAGTGTGCTTGGGCTATAGGAGCATTAGTGCTCGCTTCGCTGAATAAACCATGCCTTCTACGACTAGCTACCACACAAGACGAATCCGATGAGCTGAGAGTTGGTACGGGGGGGGGGGGGGGTAAGTGAGAGTGCTGATTACGAATAAACATCTACTTTATCGATTTTGTTAATTTTCACAGAACTTCGAGCTACGAGACCGGAAGTTGGTACAGAGGGAGGGGGTGAGTGAGGGTGCTGATTATGAATGAAATTTTATTTTATCGATTTTAACGATCTTTGGAAATTGTGAGTTACGAGGTTGGGAATTGGTACAGGGGTAAAGGAGGGTGCTGTTTGAAACTGAAACCTGTTGTATCGATTTCAGCGATTTTTGCGAAAACCTTGAGCTTGGAGTTGGTATACGGGATATGAGGGTGCTGATTATGAATGGATCGGCTTTAGCTGAATACTAGCTGGCTTACTCGGCTCCGCCAGGCTCTGTCAAAAATGATAAAGGTTTCATTCATGTCCTTATGCAACCTTTCCCTACGCCAACTTCTACATGTAATTCTCTACCGCTGTGTAGTAATCATTATGCTCACCTATCTTCCTCAATAACCCCAGCTCCGTAGCTAAAACTTTGCAAAAAATCAATAAAATCGGTAAAAGTAACGGATGATTCTAAAAACTGATGGCGCTATTTGGCTATCTGGGCCCCAAAATGTTTATGTGACGGATCTTGCTCAAACTCAATGTATGGGAGTTATTCGCTGATGACAAATATCGTAGATTTCGCGTGGCAACGGGTAAAGATCATGAACCTGCCTGAAACCTTGGCAAGGAATTACCTAAAGTGCTGTTTCAAGAGTATCGTGTTTAATCCCCATGATAAAGGCAATTCGTGTGGTATGAAAGATTCCCACGACCGTAGTGTTTTCCTTATGCGACCACTGCCGCGCGCGATACATCCTTCGGCGGTTTTGCCTAAGCAAAAATAGGGGAAGGGAGTTTTGCCGCGTGCGTTACGCGTTGGGACAGGTTATTAGGATGGCGCTGGAGGCCGCCATGTAAAACGACCGTTTCCCCATTCCGTGAAAATCTGGGATCTAAATTGGCCCGCAAGCGAAAAAATGTACATTCAATCCCTGCAACTCACCAAAACTTCACAATAATGCGTTATGACGGCGAAAGCATCATATTCATAAGCAGTATGCTTGTGAACCGTTACAGGTAAGGTTTGGAGCTAATCTGGAAAAACTGAAAAAAAAATTTTTTTTGAGGTCCGGATAGCCGAAGAGCGCCAATCTAATATTGTACTCGTAATCAGCATGCTCGATAACCCCCTGTGCCAACTCTCAGCCCCGTAGCTCAAACTTCGCAAAAAATCGATAAAATCGATAAAAGTAGCGGACAATTTCAAAAACTAATATTGTGCCCCCATCCATATACTAGCGACCCTACGGGTTTATATATAAGACTAGCGACCCTACGGGTCGCTAGTCTTATATATAAAGCTGAATGTCTGTTTGTCTGTATCTCTGTATGTCTGTCTGTCTGTATGTCTTTATGTATGTACGTATGTTCCGAATAGAAAATTTTATTTCTGAACCGATCCAGACCAAACTTGGAAAACATACAGCTCGGGGCGGGGCGGTGTCATAGGCTACTTTTCGTCATCGATCGGTATCGATTTCATTGATTTGTATCGATTTTTGTGCAGAGTTCACCTACGTGGATTTGGCACAGGGGGTAATCGAGCATGCTGATTACGAATACAATATTAGTTTTTGAAATCGTCCGCTACTTTTATCGATTTTATCGATTTTTTGCGAAGTTTGAGCTACGGGGCTGGGAGTTGGCACAGGGGGTTATCGAGCATGCTGATTACGAGTACAATATTAGCTTGGCGCTCTTCGGCTATCCGGACCTCAAAATTTTTTTGTCGTAGAGCTTGCTCAAACTTCGTGAATAGTACTCTGCGTTGATACCACTGCT
>CATQJL010000112.1:13221976-13265103 GCA_958299035.1 Cylicocyclus nassatus
ATCGGGGAAGCATCAATTAGAATCCACATATGATTTTTTTACTGTCACAAGCAGTCGGAGGGAGCTCTCCATACAGTTCAAAGGTCGTAACGGCTGCAAAAGATGCATTACCGAGTTCTGCGAAAAAACGAGGATAAAGTGAGCTTAATACTCAGCAGTTGGTTCTGCAACAAAGTCGAATAATCTGAAAATGGAGTTTATTCGAATACGAATCCGAACAAACATTCGAATAAAACATCCGAATAAAATCTATTTGAAACCCGTTTTTTAATTATTCGAGCTTTCGGATATTATTCGAAATCCTGTTTTTTTATTATTCGAGTCTCGAATATTATTCGAAACTGGAAGAACTCCGATTATTGAATTTCGAATGCGAATATATTCGAACGTTTTATTCGAATTATCGAATTTCTATTCGATTCGGACTCAAGTATAGAAGAAAGCGATTTCGTAAGGAAGCTCTTTTCCTGTCATTTGATAGCTGTCATTTGTATCTTAATTCTCTGTTCATAAAGTATTCTCTATCTTACTCCATTTCATTTCTTGGCGCTGATCCAAGTTTTGCTTCTTCAAAACCAAAAATTTTGTCTTCCACATAGCTTCTTGATTGCATTTGTTTGCGTACGTTTTGATTTGATTCTTCAGGAATGGTAACTCAAGATTTTGCTTTTTTTCTTGTGTTTGTTACTTCATTACTATGATAAATAGTAGCGTTCCGTCTTTTCAAAAGAATTAGTCTAAGTGAGGATTTACTGTCTAGAGCTATTTTGGGTGGAGATTAGAGCATAACAGGGGTTTAGAGCTTAATTAAGGTTAGTCACAGTATACAAGGGGTCAAAGTGCAGGGTTTCCAAACGACAGATTTCAGTAGGATCCGGGGCATGAGTCGGATCCCCTCCGCGTGGGGGCGGGGGTGATTGGGGGGGGGGGGGGGGGGTTAGGCCGGAGGCCTCCGAACATGGCCTCCGGATGAAACGGAGCGATAGTCCGAGGCATTTCTAAATAAAATTAGTTTCATAATATGCCCTAAGATCCATCCAATGCTGTTCAGACAAGAGAGCTCATTCAAACGACTTTCGACCCCATACCGTGTAACCGCCATAACTCTATGAAAAGGTCCCAATATGCAGAGAGAGCATGAAATTCGTAATCAGCATGTCTAATAAGTTCTCTGGACTAAACTCCAGCCGAATTCATGATTTTGACTTCCTACCGTACACCTACCGTAACCACACAGGTAGACGTTCTACCGAGAAACTGTGATATCTGTAATCAGCATGCAAGATAACCCTTATTCACGAAGTTTGAGCAAGCTCTACGACAAAAAAAATTTTGAGGTCCGGATAGCCGAAGAGCGCCAAGCTAATATTGTACTCGTAATCAGCATGCTCGATAACCCCCTGTGCCAACTCCCAGCCCCGTAGCTCAAACTTCGCAAAAAATCGATAAAATCGATAAAAGTAGCGGACGATTTCAGAAACTAATATTGTATTCGTAATCAGCATGCTCGATTACCCCCTGTGCCAAATCCACGTAGGTGACTCTGCACAAAAATCGATACAAATCAATGAAATCGATACCGATCCATGACGAAAAGTAGCCTATGACACCGCCCCGCCCCGAGCTGTATGTTTTCCAAGTTTGGTCTGGATCGGTTCAGAAATAAAATTTTCTATTCGGAACACACGTACATACATACAGACATACAGACAGACAGACATACAGAGATACAGACAAACAGACATTCAGCTTTATATATAAGACTAGCGACCCGTAGGGTCGCTAGTATATGGATGGGGGCATATATATGATACATATTGATATCTGCCATTAGCTAATTAAAAATCGCAAGAAAGAGAATTTCCATTTTCTCAGCGATCATTCGCATGTTGTGAGTAGTAGAAACAAAACATTATGCTCTTAATAAAAGAAGCTATTACCAGTGACTCCGCAAAGCGTCTTTGCTGTTCCTCTTGCAGATACCTTCGCCTAGATACCACAGCTCTTAAACAAGGAATCTACCTCCAAGCACCTGTTTAGAACAGCTGATTCATCCAAAAACTCAGATTGATTTTCAGGAAAAGTGCCATGTTAGAGAAAGCGTCAAATTATGTGTTCCAGCAGCCGAAAACTCAGATATGTAGATGAAAACGAAGCAGCATTTTCTTCGATGATGTCTTGCCAGTGAACGGACCCATTTCCTAGACCAGACTAAAGCTGGCCCAACGCCTTCTTTTGAAGGAAACTCCTACCGAAACTGTCTCGCATGAAACCCTAGGACTTTCCATCACTCAAAACTAAGCTCCTTATGCTTCCGCTTTTAGGGTCAGAAGTATGGTTGAGAAGAAAAGAAGGGGCAGTAAATTTTCCAGCAAGTTCCTGTGTAATTAAACATTGACACCTAAAATTTTTTAGCGCAAGTATCTTGCTGCCTGAGCCCTGAGTCTTTTCTTCCCTCGAGACCAAGCTCCCAGTTTTTTTTTGCTTCTAGGGACAAAAGTGTCGTTTTTGCAAAGTTTAAGAAGCCAAAATTTTCAGCGAAGAAAATTTCCTGTCGCCTGAAGCTCATGGTTCCGTCTTTTTCTCGAAATCAAACCCCGACCTAGGGTTTTATGCGAGACAGTTTCGGTAGGAGTTTCCTTCATAAGAAGGCGTTGGGCCAGCTTTAGTCTGGTCTATGAAATGGGTGCGTTCACTGGCAAGACATCACCGAAGAAAATGCTGCTTCGTTTTCATCTACATATCCGAGTATCCGAGGCTGCTGGAACACATAATTTGACGCTTTCTCTAACATGACACTTTTCCTGAAAATCAATCTGAGTTTTTGGATGAACCAGCTGTTCTAAACAGGTGCTTGGAGGTAGATTGAGGAAGATAGGTGAGCATAATGATTACTACACAGCGGTAGGGAATTACATGTAGAAGTTGGCGTAGGGAAAGGTTGCATAAGGATAGGAATGGAACCTTTATCATTTTTGACAGAGCCTGGCGGAGCCGAGTAAGCCAGCTAGTATTCAGCTAAAGCCGATCCATTCATAATCAGCACCCTCATATCCCGTATACCAACTCCAAGCTCAAGGTTTTCGCAAAAATCGCTGAAATCGATACAGCAGGTTTCAGTTTCAAACAGCACCCTCCTTTACCCCTGTACCAATTCCCAACCTCGTAACTCACAATTTCCAAAGATCGTTAAAATCGATAAAATAAAATTTCATTCATAATCAGCACCCTCACTCACCCCCTCCCTCTGTACCAACTTCCGGTCTCGTAGCTCGAAGTTCTGTGAAAATTAACAAAATCGATAAAGTAGATGTTTATTCGTAATCAGCACTCTCACTTACCCCCCCCCCGTACCAACTCTCAGCTCATCGGAGATGTTCGTCTTGTGTGGTAGCTAGTCGTAGAAGGCATGGTTTATTCAGCGAAGCGAGCACTAATGCTCCTATAGCCCAAGCACACTGCAGGCATTTCAGCAGCGACATGGTTTGGCAATTCAAATTGTTCATAACTTATCGTGCGGATTTTAGAAGTAGAGAATGCAAGGCCCTTATTTGTTTAGAAAGTTGTACGCGCTACACATTTGTGGTAAGCTGGCGTTACATTTGAGGACATCTCGTAACTGGCAAATCGCGTAAGGATATTGCGTGAAGTATGTCATAATCAAAGCTCGCATTTCTCAATGTGGGCCCTCTTCGTCCGCCTTCTGCCTTTACCATAGTTGGTAGGCTGATAGCTTCCGGCGTTAGAGTGCTTGTATAGTCGTCCTCCCCCCACTAGACACCCAGTGGACGAATTCGAATTTGGACTAGGGCACGCCGGTTGCCGCAGAGCGCGGCAACGTCAAATTCGCTTCAAGCTCCTGCAGTGTTCTTTTGTATTTCTCGCCGTTGCATGGTAAATCTTTTATCTCAATGGCGTTTGTAATCAGAATTGACGAGTTTGTTGTCGACTAGCGATGTTTCGTATCATTATGTTTCTCCCTAGCTCTATTTTTAAGTAAAGTTGAATAACAGCACGAAACATTCCTCAAAAGCGATTCAATTTTTAAACTCAACTGAGAAGACTGTTAACAGTCAAAAAACGGCTTGAAACGTCGGAGAAACGCAAAGAAAAACTGTTTGAGTTTAAATTAAAGCTGAATGTGCCGCGCTCTGCCGCAACCAGCGTGCTCCAGTTCAAATTTGAAATCGTCCACTAGGTGTCTAGTGGGGGGAGGACGACTATAAAATCCTGGTAATAGAATTATCCTGTACTATCTAATGAACAAAAGTTTAGAAGTGATATAACTGCAAACTTTAGCACCGTTTAATCCTCGCTACAGCGCGATATCCTTTAATCAAAATAAGCAATTCGCAAAATATCACTAAGGTAAAAATAGAGGTAGTTGTGCAGACTTTTGCAAGCAAGAGTGCTCACTAGTGTGGACCTTGCGTACCACAAGCATGAGCAATGCAAGGAAGAATAACAGGCATGTCAACACACTTCCAGTATATGAACTCGGGACATGAGCTTGAATTTGATAGCATTTTTGCCGATTTGGTGCCAATAGCAGTGCAAACAATCTCACTGATCGGGGAAGCATCAATTAGAATCCACATATGATTTTTTTACTGTCACAAGCAGTCGGAGGGAGCTCTCCATACAGTTCAAAGGTCGTAACGGCTGCAAAAGATGCATTACCGAGTTCTGCGAAAAAACGAGGATAAAGTGAGCTTAATACTCAGCAGTTGGTTCTGCAACAAAGTCGAATAATCTGAAAATGGAGTTTATTCGAATACGAATCCGAACAAACATTCGAATAAAACATCCGAATAAAATCTATTTGAAACCCGTTTTTTAATTATTCGAGCTTTCGGATATTATTCGAAATCCTGTTTTTTTATTATTCGAGTTTCGAATTTTATTCGAAACCCCGTTTTCTCAATTATTCGAGCTTCGAATATTATTCGAAACTGGAAGAACTCCGAATATCGAATTTCGAATGCGAATATCTTCGAATGTTGTATTCGAAGTATTCGAATTATAGAATTTCTATTCGATTCGGACCCAAGCAGAGAAGAAAGCGATTTCGTAATCTTTTCCTGTCATTTGATAGCTCTCATTTCTTGATTCTCTGTTCATGAAGTATTCTCTATCTTACTCCATTTCATGTCTTGCCGCTGATCCAACTTTTTGCTTCTTCAAAACCAAAAATTTTGTCTTCCATATACCTTAATGATATTTGTTTGGGTATGTTTTGATTTGATTCTTCAGGGATAGTAACCCAAGATTTTGCTTTTTTTTTTCTTGTGTCTGTTACTTCATTACCATGATAAATAGTAGCGTTCCGTCCTTTTAAAAGAATTAGTCTGAGTGAGGATCTACTGTCTAGACACCTTGTTTGTGCATGTGATGGGCGAGTAATGGATGAGTTCGTTGAGATAATGTGCTCAACTTCCTCTTACTTTGACTAGACAATTTTCTGTATTTTTTTAAATCACTGCAAAAAGCGCTTTATTGTGTGTGTAACGGCGTCAATGTTTCGGTGGTCTAGGACGGCAACCTCTTTTCTTGTCTTGGCTGAAACGTTAACACTTCTTTTGAGCTATAGAACGACGTAGCTTTGATTTACCACTCTTTCGCATTCGTTATTGCTAGTAAGGAAGTTGCCAGAAGAAGAAAGAAGAATAGAAGCTTCATATTTGTTCGCACTTGCACCTTGAGGAGAAGTCTGAAAATTTAGATAATCATTTACAGTGGAAAGCGCAGAAGAGTGACAGTTACAGCAATTGCACTTCTAGAGAAGATTGAACATTAAAAACAGTGAAATAAAGCAATTTAATTGTCGTGCATTTAGGAAAGGAGGAGCCGAGCTGTTTTTGCAACGATTGAAGAAGTGGGCTAAGATGCAAGATCAAGACGCTGGGATTCCTAGTTAATAATCTAGAAATCTTCGCGAATTGACTGCCTGCGGGCCACTGCGAGTATTTATGTCTTGCTTATGCCTCTGCCTCAAGCTGACCAAACACACCAATCACAGGAATGAATGGAAATGTACACAGTTTGACAGTAGCATTTCTTCTGCAAACACTCTTCTGACTTCCCTATATCGTTACGAGAGATCAGCAACAAATCGCTTCAATAAAATGAAGCAATTAGCGGTCATAGAGTTTATTCCACGAGTAGAAAAACTGTTTTAGATAATGCTTTGGAATGCTAGGAAAAAAATCAAAGCAGCTAAATGACTCTAAGTATCTCTAGCATGGCAAACGTATTTTTAGTGTAGTCGCCATTACCCCACTGTTGCCCAGTGGGCGAATTCGAATTTGAACTGGAGCGGGCCGTTTGCGGCAAAGCGAGGCACCTCAGCCCTCAGTCCCAATTTACGCATAGTTCCTTATCGTTTTTTTGGCATTTGTTTGTCAATCTTTGGAATGTAAGGTATGCTCGCTAGCAAAATCAATTTCGATCCGCTATGCTCATTACTTCCACTCTGTATACAAGTTAGCTTGGAGAAACGATAGAGATGGGTAACATGTGCTGTAAGCCCTTTCTCTATAACTAACATGTGCGGAAGTACTGCTCCAGTGAACTATACGTCACAAAATCGACATCTTCGTCGTTTCTCAAAGCGCACTTACAAGGGAACGATCCCAACTTAAGGTGGCGAATTGGAATGAACCGCATATCATTAGATGCGTCTTGATGAGCTGATTGCAAAACTACCTTCCATATCTGCGACAACGTTATCTGGAAGAAGTTATGAAAAATTAAAAACGTGAAGTACTGGGGCTTTTAGTGCATAATTCGCTTCAAAATCCAACTTGGGAGTGTATGACTAGCATGATATTGAGTGTACTGATTTCAAGGAATGCTCACACTCTAAAGAAACACAAATACGTGTTTTTGAACAACTAATTTTCGAAGTTTTGCTATGTATATTTGCCAAATTTAGACTTTTCATTGCTCATAGCTTTTACCAAAGAACTTTCGTTGCTTTTTAGCTGTTCAAAAACATTTATTTGCGTTTCTTTTGAATGTGAGCATTCCGTGAAATCAGTACACTCAGTATGATGCTAGTCGTACACTTCCAAGTTGGATTTTAAAGCAAATTATGCATCAAAAACCCCCTTTACTTCACATTTTTAACCTTTCATAAATTCTTCCAGATAACGTTGTCGCAGATATGGAAGGTAGATTTGGAATCAGCTTATCAAGACGCACCTAAAGGTATGCGGTTTATTCCAAATCGCCCTTAAGTTGGGATCGTTCCCTTGTTAGACAAAAGCCGAGCGACTAGTGGGGTGAGAACGATTATAGCACTCAAGAACTACTATATGCTCGATCCATATCAGTGCAAATTTCTTAATTCTTAGGGATATCCATATTGAGTTGAAAGCCAGTTCTTTGATGAAGTACCATGTACACTGTACAAATCATCAAAGCAAAAGGGACCAAAATTAAACAAATTGTGTGCAAAGACTTTGAACACCTCCATGTAAAGTTACCAAAGTTGTTGAATACCGTTCAGTACACAATGAAGTTGTTGACATTCATGGCTGATGCGACATCTACAAGGTGCTCGACAAGTTTGGATTTTGAGCGTAATTTTGGTGTTAAGTATGCGCTCAATATGTCTGTTTACAATGACAGTTTGAATGCACACAACATATATGATGAAGCCGCATCTTCTGCACTTGACGCTGTACATGGTTTCATCTTCATCTTCACCGAAGTGACTTTGGGACTTATAAAAGCTCAGTGCATGTTGAGTGTCCAGTGTTATGGAATGCGCTTGCGAATGATTTGTTTTCTGCACAGAACGTATTTTTCTTGCCTTTCAAAATAGCTGGCTTCTCTCACTTTTGAAACCAAGTTAATCATGTTTGAATGCCCGCTTTCTGGACTTTGGGAAACACTAGAAAATGTAATAAGTAATGGTTTGTAGAGCTTTTGATGTAATTTGACTTCTGAGTATGGGACTAGTACACAACTTATAAAGCAAGTCTTCGGTGATCTTACGTTATGGGAAGAGATGGAAAATTGAAATTTAGCTGAGACTGTAACTGTGAAGTTAATCACTATGCTTCTGGTGAAGTTGTAGAATACACCGATGTTTTCTTCTTCACCTTACTCAATCGTAGTACTTCCAAGTTTTTGAAAAAAATTCGACTCTTGACTATGACCTACCCCCCTCCATTGTTACCCTCCAATACGGCCCCCACGTGGGCACGCCTGACCCTACGCTCACAGCTGATGATATTAAAATATATTTTTGCTATAAACAAGCTCAATAAGCCGAAGCTTTCAAAGCAGTTTCATCTTCAGCATTTGATATGGCATTGTGGTCTGAGTGTCGGAGCCTCCCAGTAAACCGGCGAAAACTACAGTGTTGCATCTTGTTGTATCTTTCTTATGGTTTCAAAAGTGAGAGAAGCCAGTTCTTATTCTGAAAGACAAGAAAAATACGTTTTTGTGCAGAAAACAAATCATCCACAAGTGCATTCCATAACACTGGACACTCAGCATGCACTGAGCTTTCGTAAGTCCCAAAGTCACTTCGGTGAAGATGAAGATGAAACCATGTACAGCGTCAAGTGCAGAAGATGCGGCTTCATCATATATGTTGTGTGCATTCGAACTGTCATTGTAAAAGGACATATTGAGCGCATCTTAACAGCAAAATTACGCTCAAAATCCAAACTTGTCGAGCACTCGTAGATGTCGCATCAGCCATGAATGTCAACAACTTCATTGTGTACTGAACGGTATGCAACAACTTTGGTAACTTTACATGGAGGTGTTCAAAGTCTTTGCACACAATTTGTTTAATTTGGGTCTCTTTTGCTTTGATGATTTGTACAATGTACATGGTACTTCATCAAAGAACTGGCTTTCAACTCAATATGGATATCCCTACGAATTAAGAAATTTGCACTGATATGGATCGAGCATATAGTGGTTCTTAAGTGCAGTAGTCGTTTTCACCCCGCTAGTCGCTCGGCTTTTGTCTAAGTGCGCTTTGAGAAACGACGAAGATGTCGATTTTGTGACGTATAGTTCACTGGAGCAGTACTTCCGCACATGTTAGTTATAGAGAAAGGGCTTACAGCACATGTTACCCATCTCTATCGTTTCTCCAAGCTAACTTGTATACAGAGTGGAAGTAATGAGCATAGCAGAACGAAATTGATTTTGCTAGCGAACATACCAACAACATAACATACCGACAAACAAATGCCAACAAAAACGATAAGGAACTATGCGTAAATTAGGACTGAGGGCTGAGGTGCCTCGCTTCGCCGCAAACGGCCCGCTCCAGTTCAAATTCGAATTCTCCCACTGGGCAACAGTGGGGTAATGGCGACTACACTAGGAATACGTTTACGAGCGTTTTTGCCATGCTATAGGTACTTAGACTCCTTTAGCTGCTTTGATTTTTTTCACAGCATTCCAAAGCATTATCTAAAACAGTTTTTCTACTCGTGGAATAAACTCTATGACCGCTAATTGCTTCATTTCATTGAAGCGATTTGTTGCTGATCTCTCGTAACGATATAGGGAAGTCAGAAGAGTGTTTGCAGAAGAAATGCTACTGTCAAACTGTGTACATTTCCATTCATTCCTGTGATTGGTGTGTTTGGTCAGCTTGAGGCAGAGGCAAAGCAAGACATAAATACCCGCAGTGGCCCGCAGGCAGTCAATTCGCGAAGATTTCTAGATTATTAACTAGGAATCCCAGCGTCTTGATCTTGCATCTTAGCCCACTTCTTCAATCGTTGCAAAAACAACTCGGCTCCTCCTTTCCTAAATGCACGACAATTAAATTGCTTTATTTCACTGTTTTTAATGTTCAATCTTCTCTAGAAGTGCAATTGCTGTAACTGTCACTCTTCTGCGCTTTCCACTGTAAATGATTATCTAAATTTTCAGACTTCTCCTCAAGGTGCAAGTGCGAACAAATATGAAGCTTCTATTCTTCTTTCTTCTTCTGGCAACTTCCTTACTAGCAATAACGAATGCGAAAGAGTGGTAAATCAAAGCTACGTCGTTCTATAGCTCAAAAGAAATGTTAACGTTTCAGCCAAGACAAGAAAAGAGGTTGCCGTCCTAGACCACCGAAACATTGACGTCGTTACACACACAATAAAGCGCTTTTTGCAGTGATTTAAAAAAATACAGAAAATTGTCTAGTCAAAGTAAGAGGAAGTTGAGCACATTATCTCAACGAACTCATCCATTACTCGCCCATCACATGCACAAACAAGGTGTCTAGACAGTAGATCCTCACTCAGACTAATTCTTTTAAAAGGACGGAACGCTACTATTTATCATGGTAATGAAGTAACAGACACAAGAAAAAAAAAAGCAAAATCTTGGGTTACTATCCCTGAAGAATCAAATCAAAACATACCCAAACAAATATCATTAAGGTATATGGAAGACAAAATTTTTGGTTTTGAAGAAGCAAAAAGTTGGATCAGCGGCAAGACATGAAATGGAGTAAGATAGAGAATACTTCATGAACAGAGAATCAAGAAATGAGAGCTATCAAATGACAGGAAAAGATTACGAAATCGCTTTCTTCTCTGCTTGGGTCCGAATCGAATAGAAATTCTATAATTCGAATACAACATTCGAAGATATTCGCATTCGAAATTCGATATTCGGAGTTCTTCCAGTTTCGAATAGTATTCGAAACTCGAATAATTGAGAAAACGGGGTTTCGAATAAAATTCGAAACTCGAATAATAAAAAAACAGGATTTCGAATATTATTCAAAAGCTCGAATAATTAAAAAACGGGGTTTCAAATAGATTTTATTCGGATGTTTTATTCGAATGTTTGTTCGGATTCGTATTCGAATAAACTGCGTTTTAAGATTATTCGAATTTGTTGCAGAACCAACTGCTGAGTATTAAGCTCACTTCATCCGCGTTTTTTGCAAAACTCGGTAATGCATCTTTTGCAACCGTTATGACCTTTGAACTGTATGGAGAGTTTCCTCCGAGTGCTCGTGACAGTAAAAAAAATCATATGTGGATTCTAACTGATGCTTTCCCGATCAAGGAGATTGCTTTACTGCTATTGGCACCAAACAATATGAGGGCTCGGTACTCGGGTCTCGACTGGCATAGCTTTCTCTTGGACAGAGGAAATGGTTCCAACAGCGATGAGGAATGGCGCGTCGTTTTGCAGGAGAGTACAATGTGCACTAGAAACATTGTCACGGAGATCTTCGGTGATGTCATTGAGCCACATGAGACCCTTGCGAGCGAGCCATTCTCACTCCGAAAAATGTGAATGTGAGGCAACTCAATGATGAAGCTATGCAGCGTTTACGAATTCAGTGTGAACGAGACAGAAAATACTGCTGGAGCGTGGATGAGGCTGTTCAACAAGGTGGAGATGCTGAATATTCAGTTATATCTGAACAGTCTTGAACTACCGGGAATGCCGCCGCACGTGTTGAGACTGAAGAAGGGTGCAATTGTCATGCTATCACGTAATCTGGATGTCACAAATGGACTTTGTAACGGAATGCGATTGAAAGCTGAATGGCTAGGACGGGCAACTCTATGTGGCTTTTTCTCGAGTCCGATCGCCAGTAGGTTTGAAAGTTAGTGCTCCAGGAAGGGCGGTGAAGAACATTGTGTACGAGGAAGTTCTGCTCTGATGAAACTTATGCCTTGACTTTTGCAAAGGTAACGGTGCGTATTTATGCTTAAAGGCAGCGTCCCGGCAAAAACTCGATTTTCGGTTTTCTGCGTTTTTGAGGCTTTCTCGGGACGCTGATTACATAGATGAGGCTTGTAGCGCTTCAAAATGGCGAAAAGGTGCTTTTTTCAGAAGCTCTTCAGGGTGGACATGGACGAGTTATACGCTGCGGCGCACACCGTTGCTTGGCGCCTCGTTGTTCAAATATGCGCAATCGATTTCTCATTCGTATTTGCATGATTCAGTCTCTCGCGTCTTTTCCATTAGTTTTCGTCGTACTTTAATCTTCCTGTTTGTGGATTCGGTTTTCGCAACTTTTCTCAGGCCTTATTCCGAATCAAAACACCATTCAAGACTTCTTTTTTCAGGCTAGTGAATTATTGTCATGTATACTGAGGGCCGTAGTAGTCAATGAAGGCTGGGTGAACGTGTACAGGTATACTAGCTTTTTTGATTCTACTCGAGCACAGCGTGTTACACTGGTTTCCAGGTCCAGTAAGACGAACAAGTTTGGCATCGATTTGTGTGGAATTTGCAGCATGGAATCAAGAGGTGCGTTACTACCATTGCTTTGCTTTCTATCTTCATGCCATTCTTTTTTCTCAACTTTACCCCTTTTCTTTTCAATCATTACGTGTTTATGCGATGCTTACGTATGTTTCAGGTCTATTGGAGTGCGGGATCCTGCACGGAGATCATTGATTATTTGCTGACATCGCTGCGCTGAGGTATTACGAAATAGGTACGTCTATCTTTCTTCCTCCTCTACGCCATTACGAAATACATACGTACATGTGCACCTTCTTATACTTCCTCATTTCATTGTTAATACTTCTATTGCTTCATTGTAGTGTTGTTTTCAAGAGACAAGTCTTTGTCCTACCCGAGTTTGAGTCCCCTAGATCTAAATTCTATAATTTGCACGGGCAAATCAGCATAGTAATGTTCACCTAAAGTTTTTGCAGGTCTGGAGGTTCCAATGGACGGAAATGCATATTTTGTTTGTGGATCACAACGTCTCCAGATGTTCCATAACAGGTGCGCCAGCAATCATTTTTCTTTTCCTTTGTTATTTTTCTAATGTGTTCTTCTCATTTTACTTTCTTTTTCAAGTTTGAACATGTATGATTTGATGGCTCATGTTCCTCTCATGTCCCGCGGGGGCTAGCGCGTTAATTAACGGGAGAGTCACTTGAATTATGCCTTGTCACACTGAGAAGACCAAATGGCCTCCTCATGGCGGCCGTAGGTGCCAGTGTTCAGGGTTGGGCTTAGTACCCCCTGAGCACTGGTAACTATGACGCTACCCTTCAGTGTGTTCACTCTTTGCTGAGAATGACGACAAATATGACTAACATAATACGGTAGTGCGTTTTTGATGTTCCCTTTTATCTTGCTCAATCGGTAAAACTCAAAGATAGCAGTTTCCAAATTTACCGCAAATGGTTACAATCGACTCCTAATAGTGAAGAATGCAAAAGAGCTAAGACTGTAGCATTTACAAGAGGTGCCTAATTGTCTTTGGTGTGTGTAACTCGTTGCTTTTTCTTTTTTCATCGCCGACTTTCCTAGACACTCATTTTGGTAGCTAAGTTTGGTCCATTTCATCTCCTGTTGGTGTAGATTGCACTGGCGGTGGAGCTGATCGCTGCATTACCGTCCTCATGAAAATTTCCTTTCTCCACAAATGCGCTACGCGCGTCTTCTGGTGGATCTTTGTTGGGCGTTTGCTGAATTTGCGACGGGTTATGCTCGTGCGCTCGATCCTGCGCTCCCCTCGCAGCTCCGCCAGACGAAGTGTGTTGAGGTGCATTGTAGAAAGTTTCACGTACGAGGAATATGTGGATGGCGGGCTGAAAGACATTCTTTTCAAAGTCATTGGTACACTGATATAATGTATGCCACTTACAGATATATGTTCTTGGGGCAGTAGATACGGTCCAGCTAGTTTTTGCTTTCGCATCGGCTCGTGCCTCCAAGGGGGCTGGCCTTGGCGAGATCCTTCTGGAACTGAGCCTGCAGGAGTATATCCTTTAGTTTGTCATGCGCAGGACTCCCTATGGCTAATAACGGCTTTGGTGTTTGGTCGGCCGCTATACCATTATCATGGTCGCACCTTGTTATCAAACCAGTAAGGGCGTCCTAAATGGGCTGTTGCAGATAAGCCACTTGCTGAGTAGGATGGAGGCTATCACATGACGAAGGCGCAGAAGCAGTTTTATTTGAGCGGCGCGAACCACGCGCTCTTATCTTTAGCATAGTAAATCTTGCGCTTTGCGGCTAATGAAGCCGCGTTTGCACCTAAAGAGATTGCGCCTTCGTCATGCAGCAGCCTATACCTTCGTCCATCTGTGTTCGCCCGCGACGTGATGGAGGCAGGTGTTGAACACCTCTCTGATCAGCTCGGGATTCCTCGCTGTTGCCCCTTCTTTCACCGCATAATATAAATGCGTTTTGATCGCATCGATCCAGCTTTTCAGAGAATCGCAATTTTTGCTTTTGCCCCCTTTATTGTTTTCATTAGCTTGTTTTTGCACAAGACACTGCTTACCGTCTTTAGGCTATTGTTAATTCGTCTGGCCAAATGCCAGGGGTCAAGCATCCATTTGATGTTCGTCCCAAATTCGTTGTTGAACTCTCTGATTTCGGACCCATATACGGTGCTTCGGTCAGTCGACACCGAATTGAGGGGAATACCCCTAGCTTGGAACCACCGTAAGAGCCTGTGGAATCCTTCCTTTTCCATTCGGCCGCTGATGTCATCTGTAATCGTTATTATCCTAAGCATCAGGGTTTTGTGGAAGTTACGTTCAAGCTGTACTTGTCTCTGACGAGTGCACGATTTCGGTATGGATGTAAAGGTCGGTTTTGAGATCTACTGCCAGCACTTTGCAAATTTTGGCGCTGAACCCTCGCGAGTCATAAGCGCCGTCCACAGCTATATACCATGGCCTGGGACACCCGTTAATCTGAAAAGTCATTGATTTTGTTATAACTCTTCAGTTGAGATTTTTCTACCTCGTAGGACGATTTGATCTTTTCCATGATTTTGTTGTGGTGGTTCTCATACACTGTGGATATAGCTGGGCGAACCTCGTTGAAAAAACGATAAAAGGCGCTTTTTGCTGGCAAACTCAAGCCAATTTCCGACGCCCACTGTTTCACTCTCTAAAATATCTTGTTTTGGCACCGTAGTGTGTGTAGTTGTTTGTTTACATTCATTCGAATCCCTGTCGTGACAGCGGCTGCCATGGACAGCGCATTGCCGAGATATCGCTTGACCTTCGGGCTATCACTGACCCTCTCCTGACCGTCCCAACGCTTTATCTGTGAGCCCATCCTATACTGGATGAATGGGGCGGACCCACATTTAGCGAGGCGTACATCCTCATCTTCGGTGACACAGCCACAACGGCAGCGGCAAATGTAGAAGAGCTCCAGCAGTTTCTTTCCTTGGACAAGAGAGAACTTCTCTAGCATCTTTGGATCCGTTTTTTTCAGCGGCTTGATGGTTTCATCGCCCTCGTCGGATGGTGACGGTAGCTTTCCGGGAGTGAAAATTGAGCCGGTCTGAATTAAACGATTTTTGTTTCTCATTCGATGTCGTAGTCATCATTTTATCTTCCTGCTGACCGAGGTTTTCGCAGGGGACGAATCTTTTGAGAATGTTGTTTCGCTGGCCGCTGGCTGGCTTGGTTGAGGAGCGAATGTAGTTTGCTCCTCAGTTACTACCTGAAGTTGTTTGATATGCTGTGAATAATGAGAAAGGGCAACACTTCCTGATGGCCGGAATGTTCTTCTTCTTGAATCAACACCTTTTGATCATCAGAATATTCTTCCCCTTGAACTGCGGTGTGGGTTTGATGAAAATCCCATTCGCCTTCATTATAGTATTTGCGCAGGTAAATGTTTATGTACTGGTTGACGTCGTAGGTATTTACCATGATGTTTGCCTAACATGTATTCATACATTACAAAATCCTCTGCTGGCAAAACTAACTGAAAGCGATCTTGTTGCTTCATTCAAAATCCGTGGAATGTGTGGCGAAATTTCAGCTACATTGAGATATGCGACGTTTTCCGTTGTCATAGATAACCTTCCACCACTTGCCTCAACTTCCGACAACAGATATTCTGCTCGTAGATATAACATCGGCTTATTGTTTTGAGAATTGCGGGACTTACAGCACTCTTGGGGTGACTGATGCATATGTATTTTTGCTTTGTTTGAAATGTGGCTAACGCAATCTGCAGTATCTCTCGCGAAAGGGATGTATAAATCTTGAGCGCCGACAACATGATGGCATTATGTGCGTTGCTCTGGGACGAGCGTACTGCGAGACTGTGCTCTACCATGTTTCCGCAAAGAACGCATAGATGTCTAACCATGTTTGCAAACTACCTAAAAGAATTTTCAACTTTTTTACGTTGGCGAGTTTTGCCAGGGAGGTAGTAAAATTAGGCCGAATTACTACTGTTGTTCAAACCATACATGTTTCAAGAAACTGTTTTATTCGATAAGAAATTCACTATTCAACTCTCTCTTCTCATACCAATGAAGTAATTTCAGGAAACAGTAGCACCACATGTGGCCTTTGAGATATCAACTCTCCAGTTTCAAATTCTCAGGAAGCACAAATCTGTTATACCTGCTCCATCTGACTACGTCTCTCAAACTTTTGTTTCCGCTATTTTGAATCCTATTGTTTCTAGTGTTTGGTTATTACTTACTTTGACTCATAGTGCTGATTACTGTTCCATTTGTATGAGGCAACTAGTGTGCACAACTACTGATTCTTCTTTATCATTCATCAGAGTCATTACATCAATGCGTACTACACGATTTGTAATATACTTACTTCCAATGTGAAATAAACCTTCTGAGCATATGATTCTTTTGGAACTGGGAAAAACAATGACGAGTGAGAGTGCGACAGCAAATGAAACAACAAAGATCTGTCAACAGCAAAGCTTCATGAAAAATTGTAGAAACCAGAAGCTGAGAATTACGGAACATTTGTGGTTTACATCGCCATTCAGCTGCATATCCTTACATACATCGCGCTCCAATTCGAAGCTTGAAAGAATGGAGAATGAGCAACGCTTACTCTGAAAGAGTGCAAGTAGACGTAGAACATTTCGCGTTGCCAAGGTTTGTTCTTGAAAACTCAACTTAGACGGTATTTGAGACTTGCCGCAAGCAAACGAAAACGAATCGGCTCCCAAATGAGAAACTCGTTGTGCACTGAAGTTTTACAGCACTGATATGCACCAACACAGCGAACTTGCATCAAATCTTCCAACCTCATTTCAACATCCCAGCAGAATAGCAATATAACAATGACATTGGACATCTTGCACATACCATACTATGATAAGCATAGCTTCTTTTTGAGTCTTTCGACGCAAATTACCCTAAAGCTGAAAAAGCACTCACTGAAAATCAATGATATCCACTTTTGCTAGTTTTAGTAGGCTCTTTTTGCTAACTAAGCGTCCGAAACTCACCATGTTTGAGCGCATTGTTGTGGAGTGCACTGACCATCTTCTATATATTAACAACTTTCCTAAAAACAGTAGTGAATCAGGTCACACACATTACGTACGCGATGAAAGCGAGAAACATTATTGTTTTAAGTAAAAACATCAGCAATCGTAGACAATCGATTGATGTATTACAAGGCGCCAGGCAACGGTTATGCAATGGCTGCACAGTTGTAGGCTTCGGGTGTTCAATTAGGCGGTGGGCGGAGTCTGGAAAAAGGCGGGGTCCGTAAGATTTCCGAGACGAATTTTAGGCCTCTCACGTGCCCTTTTTTGCTGCGGATTTCACTGTTCGCTTAGTCTGAAGCCCTACCATTGCAACGCAGTGAGATCTAGGTACATCCCAATTTGAGGGGACGCTGCCTTTAAGAGGAATGCGATTTGTTTTCGTTAAGAATGGGGAAACATATTGGACTGAAGTTCAACGTCCATGACTAGCTATTTTTCAGCAATGAAATTAGATCTACGAACAATGAAAAAACAACCTGCAAAAAGTACTAAGCAGACTTTTATCGTGAGTGTGCTGCAATTCAGTAAAATCAGTTTAGATCACTCGAAATGATGATCAGATTGAGCTTCGGTTAAACTCAATCTGATCAAACCTCTGTAGAAATGAAAGTTACAACAGTAAGACATAACAACCTATTGGTCAACCTTTCACATATACACAGTTTATAGGTAAGAAAGTTGAGAGAAAGACAGAAATTTTGCACAAACTTATCTGAGATTACGTGAGTAGACTAAAATTATTCAGACTGCGCAGACAATGTAAGAAATTGTGTAAGACTTATTGCATTCAAAAAGAAACCGAAAGATACGCGCAGAGAAACAGTAAAAAGCGAGAAAGTTTTTGCACATTTCTTCTCACGAAGACAGCTAAAAATGGAAGTTATTACTCGGTAATATTATTCAGAAGAAATATTAAACCTGCACAATTCAAATTTAGACTATAAAAGATCTCTCCTAATCTTATGTCACAATCCAAGCATAACCCAAAAATTTCTGGAGAGAGGTGGCAGCAATACTCAGCTACCAGCTCCATGAAATGGAGTAAGATAGAGAATACTTCATGAACAGAGAATTAACATACAAATGACAGCTATCAAATGACAGGAAAAGATTACGAAATCGCTTTCTTCTCTACTTGGGTCCAAATCGAATAGAAATTCGATAATTCGAATAAAACATTCGAATATATTCGCATTCGAAATTCGATATTCGGAGTTCTTCCAGTTTCGAATAATATCGAAGCTCGATTAATTGAGAAAACGGGGTTTCGAATAAAATTCGAAACTCGAATAATAAAAAAACAGGATTTCGAATAATATCCGAAAGCTCGAATAATTAAAAAACGGGGTTTCAAATAGATTTTATTCGGATGTTTTATTCGAATGTTTGTTCGGATTCGTATTTGAATTAACTCCATTTTCAGATTATTCGACTTTGTTGCAGAACCAACTGCTGAGTATTAAGCTCACTTTATCCTCGTTTTTTCGCAGAACTCGGTAATGCATCTTTTGCAGCCGTTACGACCTTTGAACTGTATGGAGAGTTTCCTCCGACTGCTTGTGACAGTAAGAAAAATCATATGTGGATTCTAACTGATGCTTTCCCGATCAAGGAGATTGCTTTTACTGCTATTGGCACCAAATCTGCAAAAAAGCCATCAAATTCAAGATCATGTCCCGAGTTTATATACTGGAAGTGTGTTGACATGCCTGTTTTTCTTCCTTTGCATTGCTGATGCTTGTGGTACGCAAGGTCCACACTAATGAGCACTCTTGCTTGCAAAAGTCTGCACAACTACTTCTATTTTTACCTCAGGGATATTTTGCGAATTGGTTATTTTGATTGAAGGATATCGCGCTGTAGTGGAGGATTAAACGGTTGCTAAAGTTTGCAGTTATATCACTTCTAAACTTTTGTTCATTAGATAGTACAGGATAATTCTATTATCAGGAGTTTACAAGCACTTTAACACCGGAAGCTATCAGCCTACCAACTATGGTAAAGGCTGAAGGCGGACGAAGAGGGCCCACATTGAGAAATGCGAGCTTTGATTATGACATACTTCACGCAATATCCTTACGCGATTTGCCAGTTACGAGATGTCCTCAAATGTAACGCCAGCTTACCACAAATGTGTAGCGCGTACAACTTTCTAAACAAATAAGGGCCTTGCATTCTCTACTTCTAAAATCCGCACGATAAGTTATGAACAATTTGACTATTGCCAAACCACGTCGCTGCTGAAATGCCTGCAGTGTGCCTGGGCTATAGGAGCATTAGTGCTCGCTTCGCTGAATAAACCATGCCTTCTACGACTAGCTACCACACAAGACGAACATCTCCGATGAGCTGAGAGTTGGTACGGGGGGGGGGGGTAAGTGAGAGTGCTGATTACGAATAAACATCTACTTTATCGATTTTGTTAATTTTCACAGAACTTCGAGCTACGAGACTGGAAGTTGGTACAGAGGGAGGGGGTGAGTGAGGGTGCTGATTATGAATGAAATTTCATTTTATCGATTTTAACGATCTTTGGAAATTGTGAGTTACGAGGTTGGGAATTGGCACAGGGGTAAAGGAGGGTGCTGTTTGAAACTGAAACCTGTTGTATCGATTTCAGCGATTTTTGCGAAAACCTTGAGCTTGGAGTTGGTATACGGGATATGAGGGTGCTGATTATGAACTGATTATGAATGGATCGGCTTTAGCTGAATACTAGCTGGCTTACTCGGCTCCGCCAGGCTCTGTCAAAAATGATAAAGGTTCCATTCCTGTCCTTATGCAACCTTTCCCTACGCCAACTTCTACATGTAATTCCCTACCGCTGTGTAGTACCTATCTTCCTCAATAACCCCAGCTCCGTAGCTAAAACTTTGCAAAAAATCAATAAAATCGGTAAAAGTAACGGATGATTCTAAAAACTGAGGGGGCTATTCGGCTATCTGGGCCCCAAAATGTTTATGTGACGGATCTTGCTCAAACTCAATGTATGGGAATTCGCTGATGACAAATATCGTAGATTTCGCGTGGCAGCGGGTAAAGGTCATGAACCTGCCTGAAACCTTGGCAAGGAATTACCTAAAGTGCTGTTTCAAGAGTATCGTGTTTAATCCCCATGATAAAGGCAATTCGTGTGGTATGAAAGATTCCCACGACCGTAGTGTTTTCCTTATGCGACCACTGCCGCGCGCGATACATCCTTCGGCGGTTTTGCCTAAGCAAAAATAGGGGAAGGGAGTTTTGCCGCGTGCGTTACGCGTTGGGACAGATTATTAGGATGGCGCTGGAGGCCGCCATGTAAAACGACCGTTTCCCCATTCCTTGAATATCTGGGATCTAAATTGTCCCGCAAGCAAAAAAATGTACATTCAATCCCTGCAACTCACCATAACTTCACAATAATGCGTTATGACGGCGAAAGCATCATATTCATAAGCAGTATGCTTGTGAACCGTTACAGGTAAGGTTTGGAGCAAATCTGGAACTTGGACCCATCCATCTACTGTACACCCACAGTAACCCAAGAAAATGTATCCTGCGAAATCAGCATGATATTCATGTTCAGCGCGCTAAATGACCACCCTAGACGAAGTTCAAAGCAAATCTGTTTCGATCCCATACCGTGTAACCGCCATAACTCTATGAAAAGGTCCCAATATGCAGAGAGAGCATGAAATTCGTAATTAGCATGTCTAATAAGTTCTCTGGACCAAACTCCAGCCGAATTCATGATTTTGACTTCCTACCGTACACCTATCGTAACCACACAGGTAGACGTTCTACGGAGAAACTGTGATATCTGTAATCAGCATGCAAGATAACCCTTATTCACGAAGTTTGAGCAAGCTCTACGACAAAAAAATTTTGAGGTCCGGATAGCCGAAGAGCGCCAAGCTAATATTGTACTCGTAATCAGCATGCTCGATAACCCCCTGTGCCAACTCCCAGCCCCGTAGCTCAAACTTCGCAAAAAATCGATAAAATCGATAAAAGTAGCGGACAATTTCAAAACTAATATTGTAATCGTAATCAGCATGCTCGATTACCCCCTGTGCCAAATCCACGTAGGCGAACTCTGCACAGAAATCAATACAAATTAATGAAATCGATATCGATCGATGACGAAAAGTAGCCTATGACACCCGCCCCGCCCCGAGCTGTTGTTTTCCAAGTTTGGTCCGGATCGGTTCAGAAATAAAAATTTTTATTCGGATCATACGTACATACATACAGACATACAGACAGACATACATACAGAGATACAAACAAACAGACATTCAGCTTTATGTATAAGACTAGTGACCCGTAGGGTCGCTAGTATATGGATGGGGGCATATATCTGATACATATTGATATCTGCCATTAGTTAATTAAAATTCCCAAAATAGAGAATTTCCATCTTCTCAGCGACCATTCGCGTGTTGTGAGTAGTAGAAACAAAACATTATGAAACACAACATTAAGAATTTTCGTAGGATTTTTATGAACTGAGTTACGATTTTTTTTCGATTTTTTGGGCTGCTAATTCTTTTTAGTTTTTGGCTCAATACTCCAGGTGGATGAGAGCTGTTGCAAAAGCAAGAAGGCTCTCTTGTAGAGCTTGCTTTGCTTCATCAAATGGTACTTTGCAACCTACTTAGAAGTGAAAAGTGCATGACTTGTTACGATTGAAATTTAAAACGGGCATTAATTTCCGGACAACCTAATAGAATGGCCAGAAGTAAAATTTAAGCAAGTTTCTGTATAGTCATTAACACCCAGAAACTTCTGGCGGAAGTATCTTGCTGCCTGAAGACATAATTCTTTCTTCCCCCGAGACCAGGCTCTTTGTGCTATTCTGATTTTAGCGGCAGAAGTAGGATTTTGAAAGATGAAGGCGGGCAAAAGTGAATTTATAACAACTTTAGGTAAGTTTACCGTCTTCGTCAATTTTGAGTGTGATTATAGAATTCCCAGCAATTCACCTACCCCCGGACCAGTGCCATCTCAGCCTTGTAGCTTCAGCTTTGAAAAAAGATGAAAACAATAAAAGTAATGGGTATTCTCAAAAACGGTTACTATCTTTGCAGTGAGCGTGCTCACATACATCTTTGTGCCAAATGCCAGCCACGTAGCTCTAATTTTACAAAGAATAGAGAAATCGATAGAAATAATAGGTACTTACAAGAACACTAATTACAGTCGTAATGCGCATGCTCGCTTTTTCCCATGTGCCAAATCCCAGCCCATGGCTTAAACTTTGCAAAAAATTGATAAAGCCGTGAAGGTAATTGATAACTTGTAAAATAAGAATGTATTTGTGAGCAGCAAGTTCAATTATCTGACTATATTAATCCCCAGCGCCGTCGTTCAAACATTGCGAAAAATCGATTAAAACAGTAGAAGTAATGCGTATTTTCAAAAAAGTTTATCATCAGGGCCAAGCGTAAGGTGTGGCACGCCACACCTGGGGGGTCGTAGAGGGATTAGGAAGGGGGGGGGGGTCGTTTTCTAACTGATGGTGATGTTAGCGACATCATGTCATTCAACAATATCTGATAGACCCATTATACAAAACACCAGTACTGATGTTGGCCTACCGTCGTACACGCAAAGTAAGCATGTTCAAAGAAACCGGAAAGCAGAGCACCATTTTTGTAATTAGCATGTCAAATAAGCCCTGAGGGCCAAGTTTCAGCGAATTTCGAGGTTTCCAAATATTGGAACACTCAAATGAGGTGGTCGTTTTCAAATGCTAACTTCGTTTCAAATGTGAGTAAACTACCCTAACCCTAATTTCACGCGTATAAGCCGCACCCTTTTCAGTTTTTCAAGCATGCCGCTCAGCCGCCTCGGCACAAGTCTTCGGAAAACAAGATTTAATGCCGCACGACACTCTCATGCAATACAGCGCTATGTAGTTTTTTGTTCGCGATGTCTTTCGGCGTGTCTGTGCTGTTTAATTTTGGAAAAAAAATCCCCCGCGGCTTATACACGTAAAATTAGGGTACTTCTTTTTGCACTCATTACGAGGTACTATTACTTCTTTGCTCGTATTAAGAATCTCACTTCAACTAATCTCTAAACTCTGATTTAACACGTTTCGGACCGGTGCTGCACATGGTACAGCACGCTGCTTCAAAGGAACATTCTGGCATTCATGGGAGGTTTCGTTTTAGTCCGAAATTGTTAAGTCAAAGGTCTATGCTCCTACTTTTCAAATGACTCTCTAGAGCTGTGCCGCGCATAATTGTTTAGGAGATATGAGGGCAAATCGAACAACAGTTGCAAAGAAGTGCGGCAACACGAACGATGCGTGCGACGTCGCAACTTTTCTTTGCTTCGATGCAAAGAGAGAAACCTTAGTTTCAATAATGATGTGTACCTTGTGCAGCATAGATACTTTTGGATACTATTAGGAATTGAGTTCTTGTTCCCATATTTCAAGAAAACACGAAAATCCTTCTCAAGCAACAAAATTCAAACACTACGAATTCACTCAGAACTTTAAGTATGGAGCTTATCAGACATGCTGATTACAGATGTTGCACACAGGCTGCGAAATAAGGTCCCTTTGTAGGCTATCGGCTAAAAGTAAGCTCTTTTTCGTCGCGCGCGCGCGGTCCGAAACATGTAAAGCAAGTCAAAATCTCGTTTGTGCCATTTTTCGTTTCCAATTTCTCAGATTAGAAAAGAATCAGGCTCAAATGACTTTCGTAAGTTACGAGGGTCAGGCTATCGAATTATCTTGTACTTGCCGCCTTCCCTCGCGATTCACGTAGTAGCGCAGCGCCCGTTACCAACCTCCCACGATAACAAGTTTCCATACTGGAAAAAGACAGACACGAAAATACAATCGACCAGAAAAACACCATCGAGGACCTACAGACAGCATCAACAACACGCAGGCATGCTTATCCACCAACGTACAGACAAATACACCATACGGTTTTATATAAATACCAGTGCGTCACCTCTGCTTCGCAAAGGTTCGCACTGGCTATACTATCTATGTGCCTTACTCATTCTCGTAAAATCGTGACACTGGAACTCACCGCGCTATGCCGACTACCACGAATAAAATGTAAACAACAACTCATTTAGAAAGTCTTTTCACGTAAGACCGGTGATTTCGCGTGGATGAAACTTTTCGCAGGAAGACAAGCTTACCAAACACATTCACGGCTTGCAATAAAGTGGTGGTACGGACCCAACTTTTTGGGACAGAAGCCAGGTGGACCCGTTTGGCGCGCAATTCCTGAGGGACACTCTACAAATCTACTCGTGCTTTTGCATGTTGGACTTTCATGAAGGTAACATGCGCCATGCAAAATTTGGGCTCAAGACATTAGCTGGAGCACGCTCCACGAATTTCGTAAGCCCTTTCCCTTAGCCCGTTATTATAAGTCATGATCATAACTTATAATAACGGGCTAAGGGTTGTTTACGTGTTTATATATATATATATATATGTGTGTGTGTGTGTGTGTGTGTGTGTGTGTGTGTGTGTGTGTGTGTGTGTGTGTGTGTGTGTGTGTGTGTGTGTGTGTGTGTGTGTGTGTGTGTGTGTGTGTGTGTGTGTGTGTGTGTGTGTGTGTGTGTGTGTGTGTGTGTGTGTGTGTGTGTGTGTGTGTGTGTGTGTGTGTGTGTGTGTGTGTGTGTGTGTGTGTGTGTGTGTGTGTGTGTGTGTGTGTGTGTGTGTGTGTGTGTGTGTGTGTGTGTGTGTGTGTGTGAATTTCTGTCTGTCACGAAAATCGTAGAGCGAGTACCAACAAAGATACTGAGCTAGAATTTTGGAATTAGCACCCTATCAGCAGGTAGGTAAAGTGTGCAAAAGCACAAGAAGATCCGTTGAGTGGAACCTATGAAAACTGTGCGTCAAACGGGTCCTTGCGGCTTTTGGCACGCCAAAGTGAGTCGGTAATTGGGCTTTTTCGAAGTCGTGGATTTGTCCAACAAGTAGATCCGCAAACCATAGAGTCGAGCCCGAAAAGTGAGCAAAAAGTCTACTTTCAGGCGAGATCGGCGCCAAAAAGGAAAAATTCAATAGATAGTCTTTTTGTCAAGGTTTTTCTTGAGAATTCGAAAAAATTTTTGCTCACAGATGTAACCCACGGTTGTCATCGTCCTTATGGCGACTATCAAACCATACGAAATCCAATAACGGGTTCAAACTCGCATCAATTCTTCCGGGAAAAACTTTCTTCCTTATGTAATTACCGATTTTACACGAAAAAGCTTTAAAAATGAGTAGTTGTTTACGATTCATTCGTGATAAAGGGCTTTGCTCAGTAAGTTTCAAAGCCATCACTTAGCGACTACGAGAAAGGCATGTGGATATTAGAACTAGTGCGTGCCTCTGCGAAGCAGAGGTGACGCTCTGGTATATATATATATATCATGACTTATAATAAGCCGCTTATTTGTCGGTCTGTAAGTCTGTCTGTTACGAAAATACAGTGAGGAATGATTTACATTTCTTTGGAGCATGTGAGGTTCTGATAGCGAGTATGCTTCATTTTTAGGACTCTCTCATCGCAGTCAACCTGGCAATAATCTAAAAGAAAGCCTTCACATCGTAAGTTTACCATCGTTTCTTGATGGCCAGTGCGAGCCTCTGCGAAGCGGAGGTGAAGCACTGGTATATACAGGGTGTCCCAAAAAAATGTATCGAACGTTTGATCGTTAATATCTCTCTTCTAAAACAGTCTTTTCTCTTGCTTCAGGTACCAATCTGTAGAGCTGGCTTCAACTTAGATTTGCATTATAGAAAGAATCACTCATTTCTCTTCATTACTGTAGGATTACGGTAGAAACTTCAAAGAGGATTTTAAGCAATGAAAGGCCATATTTTGCCTCAGAAAGGAAACAAAACAGCCTGAAAGCTTTGACACTAGGCTAAATAGAGTTGCTGATTATAACTGTAAAGTTCTTAATTTATTATGATGCTTCATTGAAGAGTTATGCCAGGTAAGCAGTAGCGGCCATTTTTTCAATGTTCCTAAGAAGTGCGGTTACACCCTTAAGAAAGCTTCGTAATCTTGTGAAGAGTTGAGTATCAAACTCAGCGTCCATAAAAACCCCAATACACAAGTTTTCACATTTTTTGAAAAATTTCAAAACGCAGCTTTTTCGACATTGACACCATATGTTTCAAGTTTCTACCGTAATCCTACAGTAATGAAGAGAGATGGGTGATTCGTTTTATAATGCAAATCTAAGTTGAAGCCAGCTCTACAAAACGGTACCTGAAGCAAGGCAAAATACTTCTTGGGAAGAGAGATATTAACGATCAAACGTTCGAAACATTTTTTTGGGACACCCTGTATATATATTAGGTTGGCACATAAGTTTTGCAACTTTTCCCGTAACTTTTTTCCTATTTCATGTAGCAGTCTCATTTTGTGGCATCATGTAGATCGTGATGTAAACTGCAAGTCTGCGCAAACCGTTTGATTTTTGATAACATAGTACAAAAAATCTAAGCATTTCTTGAAAACTGTGAAAATCGAGGTTTAACGATTTTTTGGCAAACATGAAGCCCTACGAAATCTGATTTAAACATATGAAAAGCAGTTATAGGCAGCATGTAGCTGGAAGTCGGCACATTGGAATCAGTGAAAAAGAAATGAAATTTAAACACAAGTTAAGGTGGGGCGCCTTTGAGAAGTTAAGCAAGTCAAATGCGTCAAGTTTTGAAGGCAATTTGTCGATAACTAAGCTGCGAAAAGTCAGAATTCGCTATAACTTCGCACTATAGGGTAATCCTATGCGGTAAACACGAGCATCATATTCATTTGTCGCTAAAATGAAATTCATCTTTTGATCTTACGAACGAGGCCTTTTCATGCGAAACAAATCTCATTTTTGTGATCAGCATGTCAAATAAACCCTATAGGCCAAGTTTCAGCAAAATCTGGTGCATTTTAAAATTTTTCCCATAGTACCGTAAACCTACCGTAACCCTCACATAAGATGGTAAAATTCGGCAAAAATGTGTGCATTAGAAGCTTACATCATATTCCTTATATTGCCAAAAAATGAATGCGCTATGTTCAATTAGACAAAAGTTATATAAAAAGTTGCATTACTTATGTGCCAACCTAATATATACAGGGTGTCCCAAAAGATCGTTAATATCTCTCTTCCCAAGAAGTCTTTTGCCTTGCTTCAGGTACCGTTTTGTAGAGCTGGCTTCAACTTAGATTTGCATCATAAAACGAATCACCCATCTCTCTTCATTACTGTAGGATTACGGTAGAAACTTGAAACATATGGTGTCAATATGGAAAAAGCTGCCTTTTCAAAAATTTTCAAAATAATGTGAAAACATGTATAATAGGGTTTTTATGGACGCTGAGTCCAATGCTAAACTATTCACAAGATTACGAAGCTTTCTAAACGGTTTAATCGCACTTTTTGAGAACTTTGAAAAAATGGCCGCTACCTCTTACCTGGCATAACTCTTCAATGAAGCATCATAACAAGTTGGGAACTTTACAGTTGTAATCAGCAACTCTAATTAGCCTAGTGTAAAAGTTTTCAGGCTGTTTTGTTTCTTTTTTGAGGCAAAATATGGCCTTTCATGGCTCAAAACCCTCTTTGAAGTTTCTACCGTAATCCTACAGTAACGAAGAGAGATGGGTGATTCGTTTTATAATGCAAATCTAAGTTGAAGCCAGCTCTACAAAACGATACCTGAAGCAAGGCAAAAGACTTCTTGGGAAGAGAGATATTAACGATCAAACGTTCGAAACATTTTTTTGGGACACCCTGTATATATACAGGGTGTCCCAAAAAAATGTGAACACTGTTTGATTGTTAATAACTCCCTTGCTTTCATGTCCTTCGCCGAGCTTGAGGCACCATTCTATAGAGCGAGGTTTAACTTAGATTTGCAGTATGGAGCGAATCATCTACCGCTCTTCATTACTGTAGGATTACGGTAGGAACTTGAACAAGGATTTTAGGTTATTGAAGGCCACATTCTGCCTCGGAACAAGACCAAACAAGCCAAAAACTTCTATACTATGGTAATGGAAGCCGCTGATTTCGAATATGAAATTTCCACTTTACTGTGATGCCTCTTTCCAAGGTTATCCCAGGTAAACCGAAATAACTGAATTTCCAGCATTTGTCAGAAATGTGAATACACCGTCAAAAAAGCTAACAACACTCATAAAAAGTTGTGTAATGGAATCAGCGTGCGCAAAAACCCCGGTACACGATTTTTCAGATTTTTTGGAAAAAATTTTTTTAAATGGCATATTTCACTGTAGATCCACATGCTAGAAATTCATACCGTAATCCTACAGTAACGAACAGCGATCGGTGATTCGCTCCATACTACAAATCTAAGTTGATCCTCGCTCTACAGAATGGTACCTCAAGCTCGGCGAAAGACATGAAAGCAATGGAGTTATTTACGATCAAATAGTGTTCACATTTTTTTTGGGACACCCTGTATATATATAACTCAAACACTGTGCCTTTGTTTGTAAGGGTGTTTGTGGCTTATAGACTCCTTTGTATGTGAACCGAAGAAGCTCAATTTTGTTTCCCTATAAACAAGCCACGGTGCAGAAGATAGGCTACTTTTCGCGAGAATTCGCTGGGTCCTTCTATCGATTTATTGATTCGTTTGCGTGAGTTTAGGAAATGGAGGGCTTATCACATCATTTCTCCAAGTTAAGTTGTAAGGGCAGTGGAGATCATTTACACTTTGCGGTGAGGAGGATGCTGTGTCACGAAGCTAGGATGTCAAGAAGGATGGCGATTACATCACGGATACCACAGAAGCGCAGTAATTCGAACTCGGAGCAAGCAAGAAAAGAAGACGAGATATAAATTGAAGAAAATGGAGGAATGGTGAGCCATAGAAAGATTTGGAACAGGCACTATGCAGGGGCCTCTTTGGACCTTCGGCCCGGGCGGGACCGGGGACGGCGGCTAGTATATATATATTAGGTTGTACCGAAAGTTCGTTCGCACCATTTTCAAAAATTCACAACTTTTTAAATTCAAATTTGTACGGTCAAAAATTTGCGTAAAAGAGGAACTCATGCTCTTTGCAATAGTACCTGAATTGTTCGTTAGTGTTTACAAATGAAGAAGATAGAAGCTACCATTTGATTCAACTGGCTTGGCATCGGCAAAGGCGGGGCTTCGTGACCTAATTAAGGCTAGGTAGTGATCAGAGAGCACTCGCGCGAGAGAGACTCAGGTGCGTCGCGGGCGCGAGCGGCCTCAGTTAGATCACAAAACCCCGCCCTAATGGTGCCAAGCCAGTTGAATCAAAGGTTAAAAACCAACATCAGTCAAAATTTATATTTTTTCGTGTAGGGTCATAAAAAATCGGAAACTTGCAACAAAAATCGGAGCAGTCAGTGTTGTAGGTTCCTTCATCAGCTCTTTCTAACAGTGCAAAGTTTGCGGCGATTGAGAATCTCTATGAAAAGTTATGATTTTCGAGCAAGCAATGCAAAAGGGCGAATTTGATCTATTTTGGCATTTTTCGGGGAAATCGTAACTTTTCATAGAGTCCCTCAATCAGCGCAAACTTTGCACTGTTGGAAAGAGCTGGTAAAAGAACCCACAATACTGACTGCTCCGATTTTTGTTGCAAGTTTCCGATTTTTTATGACCGTACACGAAAAATTCAGATTTTGAGTGATTTTGGTTTTCAGCTTCTATCTCCTTCAATGGTAAACATTAACGAACAAGGACAGTTACAAGGGGCATGAGTACCTCTCTTATACAAAATTTAGATCTTGCAGATTCGTTGAGAATTCAACAAGTTATGAATTTTTGAAAATGGAGGGAAAGAACTTTCGGTTCAACCTAATATATAGAAGGATTTCAGCAAGTTTGTGATATGATCGCTCTAATTATTTGATGAATCATTCATATATTATTCGAAATTCGATTTCCAATGTTCAAATTTAGTCGATATTCATTCATTCGATATTTTGTTTTCTGATTTAATTCATAGCTATTCTATTCATTTTATTCATTGGGAGCCATCCAAAATCTCCTTTGTCCCATTTTCCGCTTATAGTGGTTGTGCTCCAGTAACCATTGCTCATACAAAAGGAGCCGAATTCCGCTCTAATCACTTCTCCAAGAACTACGAGATTTTGGCAATCAAACTTTATTTAATTTGTTCCCCAAAATTCTTTTCGGAGGTAAGTTAATGGGGTGTGGCACAACCCTAGAAAAGCTGTGACTGCCATGGCTGCCACACCTGTTTGGGGGTTATGCCACGCCCCATTAATTAAATTTAGATCATTAATATGTCTGCGTTTTTATACCTTTGCTACTGCTTAACCTTCTTCTTTACGCAATAAGAATTTCATTTGAAATCGTTTCGGGAAAGATATAATCGTTTTGGATTACCTATGCAAATATTAGGTTGATGCAAAAGTTCTTTCCGCTCATTTTCAAAAATTCATAACTTCCGATTTTTTTACCAATTTGGCTGCGTTTATTTTTGTATGAAAGAGTAACTCGTGCTCTTCATAATGACATCTTAGCTGCTTGCTAATGATCATCTGTTTCATAGATACGAGCAATAGAAGAAAATTAGTCAAAATTCGAATTTTCTGTGTAGGGTCATAAAAAATCGGAAACTTGCAAGAAAAATCGGAGCAGTCAGTATTGTAAATTTTTTCACCAGCTCTTTCTAACAGTGCAAAGTTTGCGCCGATTGAGCGTCTCTACAAAAAGTTATGATTTTCCTGAAAAATGCCAAAATAAATCAAAATCGCCCTTTTGTATTGCTTGCTCGAAAATCATAACTTATGGTAGAGACGCTCAATCGACGCAAACTTTGCACCATAAGAAAGAGCTGGTAAAAGAACCTACAATACTGACTGCTCCGATTTTTCTTGCAAGTTTCCGATTTTTTATGACCCTACACAGAAAATTCGAATTTTGACTAATTTTCTTCTATCGCTCGTATCTATGAAACAGATGACCATTAGCAAGCAGCTAAGATGTCATTATGAAGAGCATGAGTTACTCTTTCATACAAAAATAAATGCAGCCAAATTGGTTTAAAAAATCGGAAGTTATGAATTTTTGAAAATGAGCGGAAAGAACTTTTGCATCAACCTAATAGAAGATACTGCGAAAACATAGGGCTATGGTAACATGCTAGGTCTGCGCTACTACGTAAACAAAAGAAGAAGGCGACAAGGATGTTGTTGGAATATGTTCGATAGCTTAAGCTTCGAAATTAACAGAAGTAATTTAAGCCTGATTTTTGCCTCTCTTATCGAAGATATTGAAAGCGGAAAATGAAACATACGAGATTTTGGCTCTTAATTTTTCGTTCCGAAGTATAAAGCGGAAATCCCAATGTGAGCAGGAAATAGTAGTTCTTTTGTACTTAGTGCAAAAAAAGTAGTGTACTACTCCCAACATTCGGAAACCTCTGAATTCCCTGACACTTGGCCCGTAGGGGTTTTCGAATGCTAAAATGGATGCTCCTATGATAGGGCTCTTTTACTATACTTGGTGTACGTATACAATGATAGGCCAAAACATCACTGTGCTAGTATTTTGCCTAATGGGCCTATCCGACAATGTCAGCAAATATCATGTTATCGCTAACATCAGAACCACCTCGATAACGACCCCCTCCATTACCCCCGGGGGTAGGCGTTATGGAGCAAAGCCTTGCCAATTCTCTTGCGATATATCCTGAGGGACTTTTGCGTTGCGTCGCCTTCAATTGCAGCAGCACGAGTAGTGCCCTCCTGTCGCGGGATTGATCCATTCCCTAATGCTGCGCCTTGAGATGTTCAAACTGTATAAATGCAATAAAGAAACCAAAAACCGAAAAATTTGATGAATTTTGGGGATGCGTCAAAGGCAGAATTGGGATGAGTTTGTTGAATTCAAGTTAAAACGTGTTCAAAAAAAGCGGAGCAGAGACCTTCTCCGACAAAATATCTTGTAGTTGAACTCAATTCTTATCCTGCTGGTGGTGAAACTTTGCCACAGCATCTTTCCTCTCTTGTATTTTTAACCATTTTACAATCTGAATTCTAGGATTAGTCATTAAAAATAGTTTGTGAAATGGGATGCAGACGCATCACAAAAGGTAGAGTTATGAAGAATTGAATGAAATGATGGGAGATGGTTAAAGGTGCATCCGCGGGTTTTACCTGAAAAGAAGAAGTTACAAGCAACGTAAAAACCGAAAACGCACGTGAACAACACGCAAATGCGCAAAAGAAACTTGGAAGAAACGATCCGAGCAAGTATAAAACGACAACAGCCTATTTTCGGAAATGCGTGAGCGTCCGTCAAGCAAAGGAGAAGCGCCCTTTCCTAAAGCCTTTTTCTACAAATTTGTGAAGTTATTCGTAAGTTAACCATTTTGGCAAATCAAAAAATAATTGCATTAGATTGTAGAGGCTGTAGGCAGCTGTGTTCGGCTGCCGACTGAAAGAAACGCTATGTGAATGGCATCCTCTCAGTTGCTGTCAAGCAAAAGAGAAAGCGGCTTTCGAAGCTTTCTCCCACAAATTTGTGTCGAAGTCATTCGTAAGTTAACTCCTTTTGGCAAGTCAAAACATAATTACATTAGATTGTAGAGGCTGGCAGCGTTGTTCAGCTGTCAACTGAGGGAAGGCTAAAAGACTCATAAATGCAATATAATATTGTTGTCATTTTGGGTTGTATTAGGCTGGCACATATGTCTTGCAACTTTTCGCGTAACTTTTTTCTTATTTTGAGTAGCAATCTCATTTTGTGGCATCATGTAGACCGTGATGTAAGCTGCAAGTCTGCGCAAACCGTTTAATTTTTGATAACGAAGTACAAAAAATCTAAGCATTTTTTGAAAACTGCTAAAAATCGAGGTTTGGCATTCATGAAGCCCTACGAAACCTGATTCAAACATATGAAAAAGCAATTATAGGCAGCATGTAGCTGGAAGTTGACACATTGGAATCTGTGAAAAAGAAAAGAAATTTAAACACAAATTAAGGTGGGGCGCCTTTGAGAAGTCGAACAAGTCAAATGCGTCAAGTTTTGAAGACAATTTGTCAATAACTAAGCTGCGAAAAGTCAGAATTTGCCATAACTTTGCACTGTAGGGTGATCCTATACGGTGAACACGAATATCATATTCATTTGTCGCTAAAGTGAAACTCATTTTTTGGTCTCACGAACGAGGCCTTTTCATGCGAAACGGATCTCATTTTTGTGATCAGCATGTCGAATAAGCCCTATAGGTCAAGTTTCAGCAAAATCTGATGCATTCTAAAATTTTTCCCATAGTATAGTAAATCTACCGTAATCGTTACATAACACGCTGAAATCCGGCAAAAATGTGTGCATCAGAAGCATACATCATAGTCCTTATATTGCCAAAAAATGAATGTGCTACGTTCAAAGAGACAAAAGTTATATAGAAAGTTGCATTACTTATGTGCCAACCTAATATTTACCGAGCACTACGCCAACAAAACTCTTTACACACTGCTAATGAAAGTTTGTAGAAATCAATGTATTAAGCTGTTAACTAAGTTTTGCAACTGAATCCGTTTCTTTTCGCTTTTCGATATTGGAGCGCTCAAATTTTGATATTGTATAGATTGCCATGCGAACTATAAACTGGTACAAAACGTTCGCTTTCTGATGACAAAATAGAAAAATCTAAAAGTTTTTTTTGGAAACTAAAATTTGAGGATTCGTGATTTTGAGTGCAAATTATGACATTCTTAACATACATGCACAATAATCCGAAAGTGTGCATAAACTGCTGCTAGAGGTAGACTCATTTAGCGCCGTAAGAAAGAAAGGGAATTCGAAGACAACTAAAGATTTGACGCCCTCACAAAATTGAGAGAAGCGCTGTACGCAAAGCTGCTTGTGTACAAGCGTCAGCCACTAAGGAGCCGAATTCTCAGAATTCGTCAAAACTTTGCATGGTAGGGTTACTTGCCCTGACAATTACGAATATCGTATTTATTCTTCAAATTAACACCTCTTTTCTTGTTTAGCTTGAGATTCCATGCCGTAAGCCTGCTGTAACATTACAAAAAAGTCCTTACATGCGAGAGCAATATGATTTTCGTGATCAGCATGCCAGATAATGCCTCTACACAAGGTTTCAGCCATATTTGTAATGATCTATAGCTTTTTCCCTTGTACGATATACCTACCATAACCTTCACTGCGACGTTAAAAATTTTGCAGATTTGTAGCTCCTCTTGTAGCTTACGTCACGACCTACTTGATGGGAAAATTTGAGTGCGCCATATGCAAAAAGAGAGAAGTTATAAAAGTAGCTGCAAAACTTAGTTAACAACCAAATATTTGCGAACTTTGCAACAATGCATGAGAATCCGGCGTAGCCAGACGACCATGAGATTTCATGAGTTTTGAGCCACGAGTTTTCTGTCACTCCAGTACGGTAACCATTTCCCGTGCACAAAGAAGTTCCATTTCAGGTCTCGTGGCGTTTTTTGAACTCCTCTATTTCCTGAAAAGAGTCGTTGTCTGACCAAATGTCTTTTTCCCTTGTTCGTGAACCGTAAATGGTCTCTGTACAATCAACCGACGAACTCTATATTTCATATCGCCTACGCAATCTCCGTAGGCTAGATTGTAAATCACTCACTCTTGAGTATCTAATCACTCAAGGGCGAGTGGTACCCGTGTGCCAGGAAGGTAGCCAAATGGCGTCATCTCCTTTTAAGCACCAGAAATCGTATACACTGTGCCTTGTACTCGGTTAAGCTCCGCCTTTCTTCGTATACTAGGAGCCTCCAAATGTATTAGGGGTTTCTCCCGGTTCACAGCGGGACGCCTCGAACTCTCTCTCTTTCTCGACTAGTCTGCGCTCGTGCGAATACTCAGACATTCGCTGTTGACTCCGGAGATCCGCCCCTTTTCGAGGGATATGCAGAAAAGCGTAGACAGCGAGACAGTTTTTTGATAGATTCTTGGGTTTGTCGCGAAAGGAAATAACAAAATGATGACTGACACAGCGAGTAATTTCGCAGTAGTAACATTGCTCTGCCTAAGTGGGCTTCACGAATTTCAAGTTTTTTCACGCCGTCCTTTGTCATTCATTACTGTAGACTTCTACATTCGAAGTTCACATTCACACTCATTCATTCCATTCACACTGAATTTTTTTCCGATGAACGAAAGACAAGCATTTTGTACATTAGTAATGTTGTATAGGGCATTTGAAAAATCGTGACGATGGCGCGACCGAGCGCGACACGCACGCTACTTACGGAAATCGCATTTTCTTGGTTTTCATCTCCAGTCGAATGGTTTTTTGCTTACATATGATAATATATAGACACTGGAAGTGACTGAGCTAAACGTTGGGGCGATGCCTTCCTGTATGAGCGTTTTATGCTCCCGTGGGCGCAAAGTTCGCAGTAAAACTCGTCCTAACAACTCTATAAATGAACTATACGACTATCAGTTGCGAGACTTGTTCTTGGATTTTGTCTCCTTCCTCTGCAGTTTCACCAACTAACATTTACTGAAGGTGCAATTATAGTTCGCTGACAGATATCATTACCTTGCAAAGGTCGCTCAGGAAACGAAAGAATTTTAGCTGCAGATCTTGAGCATGTCGGTGTCGAAACGCATATTTACACTTTTCAGTGGCTCCCCACCTCGCATACAACAGAGCTTCCACTTCAAATGTTTTCTTTGCATAGTTGATCTCTTTTTTAAATGGGTTTTGAAAAGCCTTTCTGCAGAATTGTTCCTCATCTGCTGTTTTAGGATATGAATGCGATTTTCCATATACCTTTGACTTTGCATGATGCTTTTGCCGATTTTTTTACAGTTGAGTTTCGACTGTCCTTTGAAGCAAGTTTTTCTATACTGGTCATACCACATCTCCTTCCCAACCTTCATCATTTTTGACAAACCCAAGCGAAACCGGGTAACCAGCTAGTATTCAGCTAAAGCCGATCCATTCATAATTAGCACCCTCATATCCCCTATACCAACTCCTAGCTCAAAGTTTTTGCAAGAATCGCTCAAATCAATAAACCAGATTTTAATTTCAATCACCCTCATTTACTCCCCTGTGCCAACTTCCAACCTCTAACTCACGATTTTCCAAAGATCGATAAAATCGATAAAATAAAAATTCATTCATAATCAGCACCCTGACGCACCCCCCCCCCTGCGCCAGCTCTCAGACCCGTAAAGATCGGAAATTTTCGTCTTGTATGATATCTAGTCGTAGACGAAGGCATGTGGTTTATTCAGCGAAGCGAGCACTAATGCTCCTATAGCTCAGGCACACTGCAGGCATTTCAGTAGCGACATGGTTTGGCAATAATCAAATTGTTCATAACTTATCGTGCGGATTTTAAAAGTAGAGAATGCAAGGCACTTGATTATTTAGAAAGTTGTACGCGCTACACATTTGTGGTAAGCCGGCGTTACATTTGAAGACATCTCGTAACTGGGAAATCGCCTAAGGCTATTGCGTGAAGTATGTCATGTTCAAAGCTCGCATTTCCCAATGTGGGTGTCGCGGCTCGCGATGCAAGCCACTCCTCGAAACAGGAGGCCGGGAGCGCTGGCTATCGCGTTACTTGGCGCGCTCTCAAGATCGCGCCAAGACCTCTCCTGCTGAGCGCGTTGCCAAGTCACAGGGTATATAAGGGCGCGCAGGCCGCGGTCTACGCCTCTTCGAGTTTCGTTCGTATTGATCGTTTTATGAGATTGTTCGTACTGGCAGCGCCTCCAACAGCTCCCGCAGATGATCATCGGTTTCGAGCGGTTGAGCTTTTGTCATCGTCTTGGTTTAGGAGACGCGCAGCTAAACGTCATGGTTTGTCTTGCGTAGGAAGTACACCAGCGGGAGTGGAGAGGGGTCACACCGTCCCGGAAGGGCTAGGGGCTTGCGGTTGACCCAGCGGAGAGCCCGGAACTACGCGTTGGAGTGATCATCACCGAGCATCGGCAGCACGGGACAAGGCGGCTCGTCCCGTGCCTAACTTTTCCTGATTTTAGGGAGTAGTTTTAGTAGCTTTAGTAGTTTTTAGTAGTTCTCGTAGTTCTAGTAGTTTTAGTATTGTTAGTAGTTTATTGTTGTGTATATTTGTAGATAAATGTAGTCTGAATTAGTCGGTCCTTTTCTTTCTCAGCGTTACGCGCTATCTATTATGCCGTTCATACTTGTAGAGGGTAGTCCTCGGCAGCGGCCGTTAAGGCGTCGCGAACCTTAACGGACGCGCGACTTCGTAGGGGACAATAAGGAGTTAGGTGTAGCTGCGGCGAGCACTTGCGGAAAGGTGCTGATCACACCGAGCCGCCACATGGTGCATCGACGCCGAGCGCATGGTGGATGGCGGTTTTGCCGCCCCGCGTATGGAGATGGGTAGCCGCGCGCCTTGGTTGCGGCTAGGTAGGTAACATCGGCGTTTTAGGTAAGTTCAGGTAGGTTTCTCTGCGCTAAGTTATCCCATCCTCCATGCGTGCGTAACGAACCCTGTGTCTACCACGTTCAGCACCTAGTAGGAAGACCCAGGCAAGCAGGGAGATACGCGTCTCGTCTTCGTAGCCAGTAGTGGTCTACAGAGGCTAGCCAGGCTAACATCTGTAGGCAGCGCGTGGGGTTAGTGGTAAGGTGGCAGCTTCCCACTAGCCCCCGACGTCACCGCGCTGACCCTTTCGATTCCTGGTCAGCCACTGTGCCAGAAAGGCTGTAGGAGTGACGGGCCGGCGTCGTCATTGGCGGGCTCGACCAAGGACCAGCAGCTGCAATAGTGTCGAGTCTCAACAAAGGATAAGGCAGGTAGGTAAAATAGGTTTTTTTCAGGTTTCAAGGACGCATGGATTTGGGACGCGGATCGGATGGCACACACGGCGCCGTCCTTAGCAGGAGAGTGAACCGGGGATAGGTGACTGGGTGTTCGGGCTAGGTAAGGGGGTCTAGGATAGGTCAGCAAGGGTTTATCTTAGGTATAGGGTACAATCTAGGTAAGGGGGTAGGTTAGGGATAAGGCTTAGGTTAAGGGGGTAGGGTTTTTAGCTAGGTTTAGGAGGGTAACTGGGTTCGCTTTAGGTAGGTGAGGGGGTTTAGGATCGGGGGGATGGGTTAGGTTAACAGGGCTAAGTTTGGTTTTTAGGTGGGTTAGGTAAGGGTATATTTTAGTGAGGTTCAATCTAGGATAGGTAGGTAAGGCATCTAGGTTAGGCCGCGCGGATAGGTAGGTAAGGTATCACGTTAGGTAAAGGATATAGGTAGGTAAGGCATTTAGGTTAGGTAGATAAAGTCGCGGCAAATAGGTAGGCAATTCATATCTTTTCAGTTTAGGTAAGGTATGTTCTTTAGGTTTAGGTAGGCAGATAGCGGTTCACTCGCCCATGGGTTCTGCGAACCCCTCCAGGTCGCCAAGCTGGAGCCTCCTACAGTGTCTACACTGGCCTCCAGTCGGTTACTTGCTCTGTTAGTTCTGTTACACGCGTTTCACTTAGGTGCCGCGCTAGGCTCTTAGACGGACGCGTTGTCGTAACTGCTTGTCTTGCGCCCATTATTCTCCCTACCGCCGTTGGACTACCCCGTTTTCCTTAGGTTTTAGCATATCATGTAGGTTGGGCCGATTGGTTTTTCATGTTACTCACTTCATATTTATCTTGGGGGGTTCTAGTTATAGTTTTACTCGCTTACCTCGTTGTATTTTTGATATTGCGTTTCTGCTCTGTCATGTTTCAGGTAATGTCGCAACTCGGTGCGCAAAAAGCCCAGTTAACTAACGCCGTCAATACGTTACGCAGGAAGATCGCGGAAGTCGACCAGGCCAACCTTGATTTTGCGGACTTTGCTTCGGAGGCGAGTAAAGATCCACATTTGATTTTTGATCGTTTGAATTTGCTTTTTACTTCGCTTTCTTCTGTTAGTCGTGCTGCCTCTGCCCTACGTGGCCAGTTGGAGAAAGCCGAAGAGTTTGCTCGCCGGAATCCCGACGAGCGCGGAGAGTTCCCTTTCCTTTCGGACATCCATACTCATTGGGAAACCGGTGGGATGGATGATATTTTGGAGGAGGTGGATGCTCTTCTCGTTCGCTTGGATTCAGCGATCAAACATCTTTCTAATTTGGGACGCCCTTATCAGTGTTTTGTACCATCTGTTGCTCCATCCTTGTCGCGCAGTTCACTTTCCCATACTGTCCAGGACCTTATTTTGCCCCATCAGCCCGCGCAGGCGGAGGAGGTAGCCGGCCCTCATTCTCCGTCGCAGGCCCAGGATCGTCCAGCTGATCCCATTGCAGGCGCGCTGACCGGTGTTCCCTCGCGAGCCGTGATGACGCGCAACCCTCGGGTGGATTTGGCACTTCCTCGGGTAATCCTCCTTCGAATCCCACCCACCCTTTGCAATTCCCGTTGGGGCTTCCAAATTCTTTGCCAAATCCCTTTTTGCATAACCCCCAGTCTTCAACCTTTTCACCCCCTAACCCTGTTTCGCCCTTGGAGCAACCCGTAAAACCGCCTTCTTATGGGATCCCGATCTTCAACGGCGACATCGAAGCATTCTCCGAATTTTGGGACATTTTTTCTACAGCCGTGCATGACAGCAACACCGTGTCGGCAGCAGTCAAGTTTATGTACTTGAAGTCGGTCCTCAAAGGAGATGCTGCTCGGATCATCGCAGGCTTGAAGGCAACGGCCGAGAATTACGACACTGCAGTACGCACCTTAGTCGATACGTACGATCGTCCTGAAATCTTGAAAAGTCGTCTCTGGGACAAGCTGATACACCAACCACAGGCATTAGATTCTGCAGATTCTCAACGCGCTACACTTCGCGCGCTGCAGGAGACTTGGTACCAGATGAAGAAAGTGAATGAGAATTCTAGTTCGATCGCTACGTTGAAAACAATTCGATCTAAGTTTCCCTGGCGTACGCGCGAGAAAGTCGGCGAACTGAAGGACGAAGGTGACACTTCGTGGACTGTGGACGAGCTGTTGACAACCCTAGGTACGATTATTGATAGATTACAAGTGGAAGAGGAGTCCGACCTTGCAAGTCACCGTGCGTACAACTCGAATTCTACGGTTTGCCAGCCTTCTCCTTTCCCGCATAGATATCCTAGCACGAGCCAGCCGTATGTGAGGTATAGGGGCCTGCGGGATCGCGAGAGTCGGACGTGCGTACGGCCATTGCGCCGCGCACGTCGTATGTCACTGGGTCGTACTCGATTTAGGCTGGATAGGTGAGATTTTTTTGTTTTTCTTCTAATTTCTCGCCTTCTTTTCTTTTCAGGCGGCGAACATATGTTGGTGCAGAGGAGTTTAAGATCTAGATTAAGGTGAGGTGCAGGATTATGCTCAATACGGGCCGATATTGTGGACTTTTCACCCCTGCTTTGAAGAATGTTGAGTTTTCTGTTCTGGCTGTCCGGTTATGTTCGATTTTTCGTCCTGCCTGCCCGGTTACGAAACTCCGTTTTATTTGCAACGTCTGTTCTACCTCATCTTGCATCATGCGCGTCATCACAATCATAATCATTGTCATCATCATCATCATCATCACAAGCAATATGCAAGATAAGGTAGAATAGACGGTAGAAATAGAACAGTTTGCTGTAACAGGGCAGCCAGGACAGAAAATCCAACATCTCAACCAGCAGGCATGGAAGGTCTGCAATATTGAGTCCGTATTGAGCATAATCCTGCACCTCACCTTAATTCAGATCTTAAACTCCTCCGCACCAACATGTGCTCACCGTCTGAAAAGAAAAGAAGGCGTGAAATGTAAAAAAAAACAAAAAAAAACTTACCTATCTAGCCTTAATCGACTACGACCCAGCGATATCAGGCGTACGCGGCGCAAAGGCCGTACGCGCGTCCGACTCTCGCGATCCTGCAGGCCCCTATACCTCCCGTACCAGCCACAACATCACCCTCAGTACGCGCATAGCTCGTGCCCACCATTTGGATATCCCGACGTCATTTATAGACCTTTGACACCTTACTACCCGCGGCGTGAATTACGTAGTCTTGTCAGACCACAGTACACCACACCATGGGAGCCTCGCTGTGCCTTCTGTCGTCGTTATGGACATGTTTCGGAGTGTTGCACGGTGTCACCAGACGTGCAACAGAGGAAACAGCTTGTCAACCAGTATAGACTGTGTTGGCTATGTCTTGAAGAAGGTCACATTTTCAGCATTTGCAGAGCTCCAGCGTGCAAGTATTGTGGCAGGTTACATCATCCAGCGCTACGTCACCATCAGCGCCCTATCCGTCGTACCCGCTTGCGCAATTCCATCAGCGCTTTCCTTCACCCAGGCGCGTCCTATTCGAGGAAATAGTGCGCTCTCCGCTGGGTCAACCGCAAGCCCCTAGCCCTTCCGGGACGGTGTGACCCCTCTCCACTCCCGCTGGTGTACTTCCTACGCAAGACAAACCATGACGTTTAGCTGCGCGTCTCCTAAACCAAGACGATGACAAAAGCTCAACCGCTCGAAACCGATGATCATCTGCGGGAGCTGTTGGAGGCGCTGCCAGTACGAACAATCTCATAAAACGATCAATACGAACGAAACTCGAAGAGGCGTAGACCGCGGCCTGCGCGCCCTTATATACCCTGTGACTTGGCAACGCGCTCAGCAGGAGAGGTCTTGGCGCGATCTTGAGAGCGCGCCAAGTAACGCGATAGCCAGCGCTCCCGGCCTCCTGTTTCGAGGAGTGGCTTGCATCGCGAGCCGCGACACTCCCCCCCGAAACAGTGGACTTGGACGTTCGAATGGTGGTGCGACCTACCCTGGAAGGTCCCAAAATCCTACGCTCACGTCTGAAATGATGTTACCGAGGCGCGCGAGCGCTTACTTCCCATGCGCGATCGGGGACCTAATACATAAAGATGCAACGAAAAACGAAATCGCGCAGGCTAAAGATGTTAAAAAAATGGACTTCAGTCCAGCCTCCCACGACAACGATGTTAATGCGCGGGCTCCTCTACGCAAACTGCACAAGGGCACACGGTTAGTAAATGCTCACAATCAAAAAAGGGGTAGCAAGCTCTTAAACTACCTAAAGCGCGTATGCGCAACAAGAGGTAAAATGTACAGATGCGTAAACACTTACACTTCACCTTGGCTGTTTCAAACGAGGCTTGCGCGCGCGTTGAAGAATGCCTGATGATGAACATGGCGTAGAGGATTCTTGAGCCGGGCTGGGTGAAGTCGAAGACTGATTCGAGAAAATCAAATCCGTGGCTCTGGCGCTGGAAATATATAGGCACAGAGAAAGTCATGATCGAGTAAAAAGGTCGTATCAGGGTAATTGACAAGTCCATGTAAGCGATCAAGTGAATCGACAGCTAGTTTATTCAAAAATCGAACACATGACACAAATCTCCATGAACTGAGGCAAACCGATAGGCGCGTCCTCGCGCATACATCATACTACACACGTACAAAACAAAGGAATAACAAAATAACAACGAACAACAAAACAAATCAACAAATAACAAATACAACTAACAGTAACAACATACGTTTATGAATTGATGACTTCGCTATCGTCTTGCCCTCACAGCTCCTGATGGTCTGATCCATGTTTCCTCATACTTATGTGTGTTCGTCTCGTCGATGTCTAGCTGATCTCTAACGGCAGTAGATAATTGAGTGCACGATTCACTGTCTTTCGCTTTTCAATCTTGACTCCGGCTGATCTTGCGTTGCCATTAGGTGAGGTGTGTGACCGAAGGATTAAGTCAAGAAACCATCTAGATCTTAACAAATCCTGTTCTCCTATCAGCACTATATCTCCGACGCGCGGCGATCCTTTGCTACTAGAGTATTTCTGGGTGCGCGTCGCTTATCGTCCTGCGAGCGCGGCAAGATGTTGACTGTGCGATGTATCCCAGAAGTAATCAAAATCGATCTCAG